>JAJMKT010000087.1:0-63067 GCA_030563985.1 Geotrichum restrictum | reverse complement strand
ATCTCCCCCCTCATGAACGTTAAACTCACCCAGCAAGAACTGGTCCCCGCCCCCGGTGATGTCGGCGCCCTCGCCAACCGCATCAATAAAGCTACACACGCCATTCATAACCAAATCAACAACCTCATTAGCATAAAATTAGTGTTTGCGTTACGCGATCCTCGCATTTACCGTCAGGGTATCCAGTCCTTTTATCATGTCTTTAAAACTTTTGAAGAGGAATGGCAGGCTGCCATGGCCAAAGCAAGTGATTTCGACGAAAAAAACATCAACAACAACGACGACGACGACTCTACTCAGAGAATCGCTCACATTCTTAAACAAGTTTGGACCCCAGCTCTCGCAAGAACTGCCCCTCTGCAACTAGACCTCAACTTTTACTACCACAACGAGTCCGACAAGTTCGAGACCCCCATCATGCCCCAGCAGGTCGATTTCGCCAACCACATCCGCAGAGTCATTTCCGAAAAGCCCCACTTGGCCCTAGCTTATGGGCACACCATGTATCTGGCGCTGTTTGCGGGTGGCCGAATCCTCAGATCTAACATTATGCGATCGGCAGGGCTATTTCCGCAAATTGATGGATTATCCACAGAAGAAGTCGCTTTGAGAGGTACCAACTTGTTTCGGTTCGAGGTCGATGATGAAGACGCACTCCGCCTAGGTTACAAGTCGCGGTACGAGTTGGCTACAAGAAACGACCTCACGGAACAGGAAAAGAAGGAGATTATTGAAGAGTCGCAGGAAATATTTCGTCGCAATATTCTGTGTGTGTCTGAGATTGCGCAAAAGAATGCAAAGATCATGGCTGAAAAGCTGGGATACAAGGCTTTCCAAGCGTCCAAGATTGTGTTGCTGGTGTTGTTGATTTTCTTTGTATTTTACCAGCTGCGCAGGTTTTTGTTTTAAGCAGGCGTCGTATAGGTGTGTAGACGTGTAGAGTCCAATGAATTTGCCATGTTATACTCGCGCAGAGGAGGAGGAAGTGGAATTTCAACATCAAGCTGTAGTAGCAGTAGGTTAGCTTGGAGATGAAAGAAAAGAGAAAGAAAGAAAGAAAGAAAAGATAATACTTACTGAGAGATACCCAGACCGCAAAGGCGATATAAACAAGACCCTTTTCCCCTTAAACAGCATATCTCTATTGACCTCTGCAATGTACTCTTCCAATTGCTTCAACCTCTTTTTCGAGTAAGGCTCTCTGACCAGTTCCAGCAGCCAGCACGAGGCTAGATTGAGCAAGAAATCCAACACATTGCGAAACATGTACGGCCACAAAGCGTCCTGAAGGTATTTGTTTACGGTTTGGACGATTGGTAAGAGTTCCTCATGGGACAGGTACAACCTTAAAGGAGAGACTGACGAGAGAGCGTAATTATAATTAGCCGTGGGGTACACGTGGTGGTTGGAGACAGCTGCAGCTGAAATGGTAGAGCCATTGGACTCAGTAGAGGAGTCAATGGGTTCGGGCTCCTGTTCGGGAATGAGAGCACCGGGTTCTTCGCCCGGAAAGTAAGTTGAAAATTGTGGGATGAGGTCACCAAAGGCCGAGAATTCGCGAGGAATACGGACGATACGGGTTTTGTTATTTGTGGCAGCAGCAGTAGCAGAAGCAGCAGTTGCAGTTAGTATAGAAGAGGAAAAAGAAGAAAGAGGTAGTTGTTGTTGTTGTTGTTGACGGGGTTTGAGTGTTGTTGCTGGAAGATAGGGATGTTGGAAGTGAGTCAGCAAGGCGGCGGGCTGAGAACCTTGTTGGAGTGGCAGGGAGTAGCCTAGTTGGAGTAGCTGTTCTTGGGCTGTGGAGAGGATGTATTCGTGGTAGTTGTAGAATTTTATGGAGGAGTTTTGGGTGTGTTGTTGGTTTGTGGTGGTGTTTGTGGTGGTGATTGTTGTTGTTGTTGTTGTTGTTGTTGTTGTTGTGGTTGGAGTGGGATGTGAGGGGTTTGAAGGGTGTGAGGGGTGTAGATCAGAAGGTTGTTTAAGAATTGAAGGCATTGAGAGAGGGTGATGACAGTGGTGAAGGTGGTGAAGGTGGTGAAGGTGGTGAAGGTGGTTAATTGTGATTGTGGTGATGAAGGTTTGAAATGGATTATTTTTTGTTATAAATTCATTTGTAAAAACATATAATACCGATGCAACCGCTTGAAAATAAATTCCTTCGATTGCTTTCATTTCAACTATAAAAATGAAGTCAATTTCTCGCTTCTTCAGTTCTTCTTCAACCTTTCTTCATTCCTTCAACAACAACAATTTCAACGTATGAACAGTCTCGTCAATAGTCTCTCTGACCCTCTCTAACCAAAGGCCTCTTTCAAAGTCATCTGTCAGAAACATGTCTACTACCGCTTCAACTGTATGCACTTGACCAGTATTTACGCACATTCACATACTAACTCGTTTTTTTCAGCCTTCTAAAATCACCTCTTGGGCCTCTAAAGATGGCGAATTCAAACGTCAAGTTGTAAGCAACCCTCTCTCTCTCTCTCTCTCTCACTTTCTTGCTTGACTACATTCACGCCTCTAACTTTTCCACTTAGTCTTCCTTTAGAGACCACATCTCTAAAGCCCCTGGCGCCCAATTCCCTCCCGAAAAAGGTCGCTACCACCTCTACGTCTCCTACGCTTGCCCCTGGGCCCACCGCACCCTCATTACTCGCCAACTCAAGGGTCTCACTGGTCTCATTGACATTAGTGTCGTTGACTGGTACATGGGCGAAGGCGGCTGGCGCTTCACGACCCCCGAAAAGGTCCCCGGTGCCACCCCCGACAACTTGTACGGATTGAAGCAGATTCGCGAAATTTACTTCAAGGCCAATGAAAACTATAACGCGAGGTTCACTGTGCCTGTCCTATGGGACAAAAAGACGGAAACTATCGTCAACAATGAGTCGTCGGAAATTATTCGCATGTTTTATACGGAGTTTGATGACTTGGTGGAGGAGAAGTATAAGGGACTCAATTTCTATTCAAAGGAAAACGCGGCCAAGATTGATGAACTTAATGGGTGGATTTATGATGATATCAATAACGGAGTGTACAAGTCGGGCTTTGCGACAACTCAAGAGGCCTATGAGAAGAACGTCAAGACTCTTTTCAAGGCCCTGGACCGGGTCGAGGATATCCTGCAAAAGTCCGATGGGCCCTACCTCTTGGGAAAGGAATTCACGGAGGCTGACTTGCGCCTTTACCCAACTATTGTACGGTTCGATCCAGTATATGTGCAGCATTTCAAGTGCAATATCGGAATGATTAGATCTGAATATCCTGCCATTAACAAGTGGATGCTTCATTTGTACTGGGATATCCCTGGGTTCAAGGAGACTACTAACTTTGAGCACATCAAGAAGCACTACACCAAGAGTCATACTCAGATCAATCCTTATAGCATTACGCCTGTTGGACCTGTCCCTGACATTCTTCCCAAGCCCAAGGCTTAAACCAAGCGTCTGTTTATACTGTAATTGTAATTGTAATTGCAATTGCTAACTTCTAATTGTATATGTACAGGTGCGAGTAAATTTATACATGCCTTAAATTTTAACGTTCATTGGCTGCCTCTTTGCGTTCATTCTCCATTCTCTTTTCTACCTGGTGCACAGCGCGCGCAAGTTCCCGAGACAGATCCTGCGTAGCATCTATGCTCTTGGTCACTTGCTCGATACGCAGTGAATCAAGAATGACCACTTCTTGTAACGTAGTTGTAGTTGTCGACGTTGGTGATGTTGATGATGATGATGATGATGAAGATTCATTTTCTTCACTTTTTTCGCTTTCTCCGTTAATTTTCAACGAATTTTCCGAAATTTCCGCCTTCGCTGCTGTTTTTTTCTCCGCGCGCGACGACGACGACGGCACCACTAAATACTTGGGGCTTCCTGCGTAAGCCTCATTGAGCGCATCACTAGCCTTAAACACCAAATGGTCTTCCTTGACCAAGTAAGCCAAATGTTTAGCACCCTCCCACGCCTTCCAGTTACACCAAGCTCTATAGAGCAAATAAATGCCAGGCAAATTCGGGACCACGGGCAGTAACCCCAGTGGCAAGGTAAAGGGCGAGACGCCGAGGGACAACAAAAAGTACTTCCAATGGGAGTTGACTCCCGTAGTTGCCAAGCGATCCAATATTTCGCGAGACTGCGTCATGGTCAGCACATTACTTGGGTACAAGACCTCAATAGGATGAACAGTTTTGACGTTATGTTTGATTTGTTCTAGTTTCGAGATTGACACGTGCGACGATTCGGTCTTTTCGAGCTCTTGCACTTTGCGGAGGACTGATCCCTTGGAGGGGATGGATTTGAGCGAGTACTCATCGTAGGGGATCTTTTCGAGCGCGACGTTGGTCCATTTCACAATGGTTTGCTTCCACTTTGCGGGAGATTGTTCCCAGCTAGTCCAGAACTTTTGCACTTTTTCAGCTAGACGGTCGTCGAGCCGGGGTGACGAGCGCGCAGGGATCGTAGTGGAGGAGTTCGAGGTGGATGTTGTTGATGATGATGTTGTTGATGATGACGATGATCCTAATGCTGCTGCTGCCTTGGCTCCGACCAGTATCGGAGGCGATATAGTCTGCTGACAGAAGACGAAAACTGATTTTGTCGAGAGCGGGACCACGACGAACTTCATTGTTAGATGGGAAGTAGTAGTAGTAGTAGTAGTAGATGAGTAGGAGGAGTATTGGTAATAGTAGCAGATGAGGGCAGTAGTGAGAGGGTAGTTGAGGATAGAGAGAAGTGAAAAAAAGACAAGAAAAAGCAGATTTAAATAATTTTTTTTTTTGCCATGAACAAAAAATGTTGAAATTTTCTTATTTTTTCTTCTTTTCTGAGTTAAATCTGCGGCTGTTGCGTTTGTTCCAAATTTCCTTTTTTCCATTCTCTTAATTCCATTCCTTTTTCTACGCTGCCCTCTACCTCGCTTTACCTCGCTTTACCTCTCTCTCACGCTACTTTGCCTTGCTCTACGCTACTTTTCTACCTTCATTCTACCGCCTATCCTGCTACAAACAACCTCTGCTTCTAGGGCTCCTCCTCCTCCTGCTTTGCTTTGAGTCTGCTTTGCTTCACCGCTCTTGAACTGCTTCATTGGTTTCTGCTTCACTGCGTTCTACTTTCTGTCACCTGTTGCTTTATACCATTCTACCACCACCACCACCACCTAGCTACTACTTCCAAGTCCTCTCCAATCAACTCGCTCAGAGTCCCTCTTAAATGACACTCGCAATTACAGTTCAGCCAACGCCTTCGTCTCTTCTTGCTCGTTATTGTCTCCTACAAACTCTTCTTACACGTCCCTAAAATTCATCCGAAAACAACACCTGCTCCTGCTCCATTTTGCATACTTTTTTTTTTTTAAACTCTCTCCAAAAAAAATGCCTTCAATTACTGCTCCACCGCCTATTTCGCCTATTCCACCTCATCCGTCTCCTCAATCAAAGTCAACTGAGCCAATAACCGCCCATGTTAAAGATACCCTCAAAGTGCCAACCGTTTCTGTCACCTCCGTACCCTCTTCGCCAAATCTAACGCCTGAAAACGCAATCAAACTTCACACACCAACAACTTTAACGACGACGACGACGACGGCAGCAACGTCTGTCAGACCATATCGCTCGGCCTCTGGAGGCGGTAACGCCAGCAACAATGGCAGCAGCACCATCCCGTATACTCATGTTGTAAGGCCGATACCTGTGTGGATCGCGGATCAGTCGGGAACCGCTAAAAAAACGTCCATGGCCTCTGTTGGGTTCACGCCTAAAGGTAATGGCAACTTTAACGACACCAATAATGACATTATCACAGACCACCAGACGCGTGGTAACAACACATCAAATGGAACTGCTGCTGCTGCTGCTGCTGCTGCTGCTGCGCCAGTCAATAAGGGAAAAACTGTTTCCTTCCAAATGGAAAATTACAACCACCATGATCAAAATAATATAGATCCAATAACACATGCTATACCTGCTACAACGTCGTCAATAACACCCGCAGGTTACACATTTCCATCCATCGCTAACGATAGCCAGACCTCACAGCCCACAATGGCACAGCCTCATCGCTCATCAGATAATACCAATAACAACGTTAACTACATGACCAACAACAACGCCAACAATGGAGACGTCCGCTTTCGTATCCCATCATTCCAACTCCCAACATTCCCGTCCAAGCCCCAAGTTCATCAGCCCCGGGTCTCGTCCTCAGGCGCCAACAGGTGGTCTTCCTTCGTAAACGCCACCCTCAACACTGACGCGCTCAACTTGGGGGCCCGCAGAATTGACGAAGAGGCCCTCAACGCGCAAGCTGATCTAAGTGGAGAGTGGATCGCGAGCTGGGAGATGGTTGAAAATAGGCGGTCGCCGAGTAGAAGTGGGAACTGGCTTGTTAACTTGTTTTGCTTGGGAAGGGTTTACCACCGGCATGAATATAGTAGTAGTGATGGGAGTAATAATGGTGGTAGCAGCGATGGCAGTGGGAATGAAAAATCAAACATGTCGTCGACTAATGATAGCAACACAACTGCTACCAACAGCAACAGTTTGAGAGACTTGAAGGAAGGAAACTTGCCTCATTCTCGAACCACTTTTTTGCGAGACCGATCCCGAGAACAATGGAAACCGCAACTCGTGTCCATCTTACTAAACGATCACAGAGTCCCCGTTACACTCCGTGCCATCAACTTTATACTTTCTGTCATTGCCCTTGGTCTCGCCTGTTCTGTGTTTGTGAAATCGGACATGGCAAGCCCCGCCGTGACCCAACAGACGTCTACCATTATGGCTTTATGCTGTCAAACCACGGCGCTTGTTTACTTGGTGTATATTACATATGACGAGTATTCGGGAAAACCCCTGGGACTACGTGATGCCAAGGCCAAAATCAGGCTCATTATGCTCGATTTGCTGTTTATTATTTTTTCGTCGGCGAATTTGTCGTTGGCGTTTAATACAATGTATGATCGGTTATGGTTGTGTCAAGCTGACTATGATGATGGCACAGCTACTGGTACAGGAGGAAGCAGCAGCAGCAGCAGTGATCCGTTGGTGGCGTCGTATATCGTGTCGCTACCTTATAATGACAGTATTTGTTCGAGACAAAAGGGATTGGCTACTTTTATATTTCTGTCGCTTATTTCGTGGGTCATTACTTTTACAATCAGTATCTTTAGGCTGGTTGAACGAGTCTCGAGGTAAACGCTGTCTGTACCTTTTTTTTCTTCTTTTCTTTCTTTTCTTTCTTTTCTTTCTTTACTTGCATTTTTTTATTCTTCATTCATGAACTTATTTATTATTATTATCATTACTACTATTATTATCATTACTATAGTATAGAGTCCTTCATAGCCTACTACTAGCCTTTTTCATTTGATGGTAATATCCTGTGTCGAATCTTCTGCTACGCGCTCAATCTCATGATTCAATGCCAACACCCAAAGGTCTCGGTCTTGCCTTGATCTTGTCATGAACACCATTGTGACACCCTGCACTCCTAACCTGTTGACAAGTTTAACAGACGAAAACGACGAAGATGTATTAGTGTCTGCCTCTGTCTCCGTATCATTAGTATTAGTATTAGTTATCGGTATCTTCGCCGCTGTCGTCGTCGTCGTCGTCGTCGTTGTAGAGGCAGCTAACGGCCTTTTCTTTCCAAACCACAACACAAAGCACCTATACCCCTCATCCTCATTCGACTTCCACCCATCAGCATACACTCTCGGAATAAAATGAGACCCAGGGTTTTGCGCATCAAACGACTTATCGCGCCCTTGCAACAAATCACCTTCAGTTATGGGCCCCGAATAAACATAGCACGACGATTTGGACAAGTCAATAGTCTGGTACCAAGTATGGTTCGCCGAAGCTTTGACTTTACCGCTGGGGGTACGGTCAAACAGGTTATACAAGATCAGTTGTCCGTTACAGAGTACAACGTGGTACTGCCTAAATGATGCGTGTTTTTTTGATTTTTGAAATAATATGCCCTGCATTGTTATGCTCCGCGACCAAGAGCTGCCTACCGCCGGAAACAAATTGACGTCGGCCACACTATTGAAAGTTGTTTGCCATTTGGGCGTGGCTTCCCCAATAAATGTATCCATGCCGTCTTCTTCGCTTCGGATGTTGAGCTTTTGCAAGTTGGTTTGGCGCACCTCGTTGATACGGGCCGTGTCTTCGAATAGCCGGCGTTTCCAGTATCGTGCAAGCTCTGAGAGCCTTTGAACCCAGATATCGCGCGTATGGGCGTTAAACGCTTGGAATACGATTGTGCGGCCACTGCTTGCCATGACAATTTCAAACAAGTGGTCAGTCTCGTATGGCGTTGCTGACGTCCCCGACCATGGCAATGTCGATGACGACGCCGACATCTTGCCTAATAATCCAGGCAACCGTTCGTTGAGTTCTTGTGCATCCACTCGTTGCACAGCTTCGACCTCACAAAGGTCAATAAGTCCATCCGCAGTGCAAAGTATTGAAATTCGACGCTGAATTTCGTACAACGCAGCGTTATCATGCTGTTTGGCTTTTTTCGCATCTTTGCTCCCTTGAAGCCACTCGATTTCGCCGTCCGAATTCGTCTTGAACGGCATTACTTCATAGACCAGCGGGGACTTTTCCAAAGATGCCTCTACTACCTCTCCAAAATCTTCTTCTTCTTCCTTTGGCTTTGGCTTTGGCATTGACACTGACCCCCCAGGACAGGAGACCCCTTTTTTTCCTTTCCCCGTGCCGCCTAGCATTGCGTCTTCGGCTGCAACTGCAGAAGGCAACGGGGGGAACGCATCTTTAGATTCCGAATAAAACAACAAATTGTCGTGTGTGTGAAAATAATGGGCTCGAAAAAACAGTTTGTGTAAATGGCCTCTGTATCGCTTTACCTGGCCGGTCCAAGTAGTGAGTCGCACGAGAAAGCCTTCAATTGGAACGGGCTCTTCCATTTCCACCCCATCCTCAAATGTCACAAATGACGAGTAAGGCTTCTTGGGCCGAATTTCTAAATCGTGCGTTTTTTGGAGCACCCAATTGTAATAAATGGACTCCTCGTTGCCCTCGTCCAGCCATTCTAGTCGGTCGTACCGGCGCCACGCCAGTCCCATTCGGTTCCCGTCCATTAACCTTAAAATGTCCTTTTTTTCGTATCCGCAAGAGTTTAGTAATTTGATTGTAACCGCATAAAGGTACAAAAGCAACGGACTTGCTGTGGCCTGGTTGGATTTCATGTCTTGGTAGCTTATGTCTGGCATTTTTAAAGCACGGTTACTGGCCAATTTTTCTTGTTCCAACCTGATCATTTCCAGCGGGAGCAGCATTCGCATCGTGAATCCCAGAGTTGGAAGGCCCACAGTCACCAGCGGTGTCTTTTGTATTCCAAGAGTTCGTAAAAACAACGCAAGCCAACGAAGGGAGCCCCCATGCGTGCGCGACCTAATAATGTACACCAGAGTTCCTTTGCTCGTCGATTTCCAAAACACGATAGTTTTGTCCAATGTTGAATAAAACTTGACATTCATATCTAGTGTCAGTAGCGTATCAATTTTGGACACGCTTCGCGCCATGTCCTTTTCGACCTTGGCGATTTTCCTGCTTTTATAGAATTGTAGCAAGAGGGGGGCATGGGGGTGTCCGGTGTTTCGGGCCACCATTATATACTCTTTCCACCGCTCAAAGACTCGCGTGTCGACATCTTCGACTTCGTTGAACTCCGGGCCTATGTACTGACGTTTGCAAGTTTTGACCATGACAAGCAGTTTTTCTGCTGCAATGACCTCTCCCCTCTCCTTGCGAGAGAAAAATTTTCTTATGCCTTTATTTAGCAATCGTCTACCACGACCGTGGTGGTGGTGGTGATGGTGCGCAGATTCAGGATGAGGAGGTTCTGCATTCATAGTTTCCTGTAAGATAGATCGGTTTTCAGCAAGAATTGGCAATTGCCACGTCGAAGTACGACTGAAGATGGACGGTGCACGCAGACTCATTTGATCTTGATTGCCTCTATTTTCTGGTTCTGCGATACTCGGGTTACCTCCTCCATAGAAGCTTACTGGAAAGTCAGATTCGTGATCCTCGTCCTGATCTTGATCGAGAGAAGATCCAGAAGCATTAGATTCACGAGCAGTAACAAACGAATTAACATCTGACGACACACCTGACACTCTAGACCTAAATGACGACGTGTTGGCTCGAGACACCGATCCCGGATAAACTTCATTTTTATGGGCCACCAAAGACCCGTTGCCCCACTGCACACTACGGGCATTTGACGACACAGGCTCAATAATAGAAAGCGGCTGTTCGTCTGAATCAGCCGTTACAAATGACGGCTGATACTGTATTGACGATGACGAAATAGGTTCCAGCTGGTGTAAATTCAGATTATTCTCTGAGCGAGAGGGCAACTCAGTAGTAGTAGTATTTGCAAAATGGACAGAGCCGCCACGCAACAGCAGGGCCGCATTATCATTTCGGTTCTGCAAAATACTAACATGGGGTTTTTGCTGAACCACTCCATGCCCATCAGCAAGTGCTGTTAAAGTTCTTTGATTAATGCCTCTGACATCCGAGGTCGTAGTAATCTGGGGACGTTGTTGCTGCCGATGCTGGGGCTGCAGCTGTTGCTGCGAATCTCCAGACAGCTGGCGGTGGTGGTGACGGCCCCAGAACTTGCCGTGGTTGGGCCGCAGTGAGCCACGCAGATTCTGGTACCGATTCCGCCAAGCCGACGGCGACATCTGAGTCCATTCCGTCGTGAACGGGCCTACAGCGAGAACTCTGCTCTCGCGATCCACTTGCTTCGGGAGAGAGTGAAACAATCTGAGCGCAGTGAACGAAGATTCTGACAAAAGTGGGGGATCTTTATGACCTTGTTGTGTCCTATCAATCCAGTTAGTCATTCGAGACGTCAGTCAGTCAGTTATAATCATGATTAGCTACACTCAAAAGTTAAAGAGAGAGTAGAGCCATAATGATAAAGTGAACCCAAACATACGAATCGTAAGGTGACAGAAAGTCCTTGATTTCATCAAACGACTCAAAGTCAGGCGATTGCTCACACTGGGAGGTGGTATCAGTGGACGACGACAAGGAGGTGTCGCTGTCATTAGACGTCGTCTCATCATTGCCATTCACGCGTACGCTATCCGGAGGGGGGTGAGCAGAATAGAAAGACGGAGGAGGGTGTCGTTCCATGACGGGTGCTTTGCAGGAGCACAGGTCTTAATTGAGAGTTGGGGCGGGTAGATAGAAGAAGGTGATTTTGGTATGATTCGAACCTATAGTAGAAGCTAAATTAAAATGTTAATAAAGGGTGTTGCGCTGAGCAATTGATCATTTGGAGTTAGCAATTGATGCAGCAGCGTTCGTTTGTCTTTTTCATATTGCAATAATTATGGACAGTACTAGCTAGGGGCTGACAGCAATAAAGGATTCCTATTACCGATATTGTTAATTTATACGCGTTTATACGTGGAAATGTGAAAATGTGAAAATATGAAAATATGTTTGGACGTAGCTGAATGCCCCGGTAGATGTGAGTTACCATCACCAACACCTTTCACTAGCTTTCACCTTCTCCAGCAACACAAATAGTAAAGAGACATGAGATTGAATACGTAACAAATAAAACATAAAACATAAAAACAGTAAAAACAATATAAAATCACACAGTAAACCAGAGCCATCTATCATCGGTTCGCCCTACTTAATCGTTTGAAAAACGTAGAATTTGGTCGCTGCTGCGAATGCTGTTCTGAACTTTGTCGCCGGCTTTCATGCTCACCCATTCCGCGCGTGTTGCTCATAGTCCTCATCAGTCCCTCTGCAGTCGTTAAATCATCCAAATGCACAGACATCCGCATACCTGCCATGGATTCTCGAGGAGGTGGTTGTTCATTGCGAATCCTCATTTGCGCCATGTCTAGAGACCTACGAATAGAAGATCTCGGATTGTTGAGTAGCGTGGCACTACTGCTGCCAGCCCCAGAGTTCATATTGTTATTACTGAGGTTGCCATTAGTTGACACTGGCGAAATGGTCGAGTCGTAAACACTTTCAGGATAGAGCTGCTCAATATCAAAGCTGATATATGATGGCGACGACACCGTGTTTCTTGTAGGATTGGGACGTGGATGAACCAAATTCTCTTCATCTGTAAATTCAAATTCTTCAAGATTCTTTCCCTCCAAGTCGCGAGATCTTCGGTTCCATTTAGAACCACTGGATTTTCTGTTGATTAGAGACATTCTTTTGCCACCAAGAGAAATGCGAGACGATGGGCGTCTTGCCATTCCACCCACAACTGATACATCATCAAATCCATCCTCGTCGTCAAACGTCCCCTTACCATTAGTAAGAGTCTGTTCTGACTGCATGCTACCCAGCGTTGGAACATGGCCTTGCTCAGCAAGTTTTTCAAGAGCTGTAACCGCTGTGAGACCTGAGTTTTCTTCGCTAATTGGCGCCACACTATCATATTCACCATTCTTCAATTTCTCGCATACAATGTCAACATCAGTAGGTCGGAAAAGCTTTTGAGCAGATAGGTAAATATAATGCGGTAACAAGCACAAAGTAATACCCAAGAAAATCACTGACCAGTAAGACGATGCACCAAGCATTTGAGGTGCCAGCTTATAAAGCTCGCCAGATCCAAGAATAGACGAGTAAATAGCTGACCACAGAAACACAATCAAATTCGACACGCCATTAGCAGTAAGCGAAATCACGTCCCATCGGGACTGATTTAGCAGAATGTAAAAATTGGATGAAAGCACCGCAATTGTACAAACCGAGAATCCCATCCAGAATCTATGATCCATGGGCAGGCCTTGCGCATGAATGAATCCAGTGCCAAGGTAGGTGAAATACGGCAAAAAGAATGATACCAAGGACTGATAAAGACCTTCCGACATGTAAAGCCAGAATTTCATTTGAGACCAGTCCAAGCCAAGGATGCCTCGCTGGTACAACTGGGGCACAGCAAGACATATACGATCCTCAACGTCTTGATCTAGCACACCCAACAAAATAACAGGAGCAGAGGTAAATGCCAAGTTGAAAAGCATAACAAACGTATACTCAAAGAGATATGCGCCATCAAAACTTGAAACCACACCATACCAAAAAAGTGCAAAGGTAAATACCATGTTCTTGTAAAAAAAGTTGGGAATCATCTCAGCAAGACGCTTATACGACCATCGGCCATGAACAAGAAGCAGACGAGACAAAAATCGAAATTGGCCAACCGCGTAGTCAGAGGACATGACAGCTGCGCGACCTTCTTCGCCTGCAATACCAACACCAACATCAGCCTCCTGAATCATTGCCACGTCATTTGCACCATCACCAATGGAAAGGGTCATAACTTCCAAAGTCACTTTCACTAAACGAACAACGGCAGCCTTTTGAGCAGGACTGACACGGCAACAAAGCACAGACTTGCATTGCTTGCAGAGAAGAAGAAACTTCAGTTTTAAATCATCTTGAAGACATAATTTCAAGGTGTCACCATCAATGACAACAGCATGGTTGGCAGAGGGAGGGCTGTGGTCTCGCTTCGCATTGGCCAAAGCTTCTTCCGTAGCTGCCATGCCGAAATACTTTTCGAGATACTCAGTAAGAAGCTTATCAGTGGCCTCATGAGTGTTTTCTTCAGGGCGAAGAACTAAAAGCTCCATTCCATTATCAAGCAAGTTGCACGAAAAACCAATATTAATGGCAGTTTCGACCTTGTCACCTGTAAGAACCCATAGTTTGATTCCGGCACGTCCAAGAAGAGCAATTGACTGCGGTACACCGTCTTGTAAACGATCTTCAATAGCAGTGCCTCCTAACAGCGTTAAATTTTGTTCCAACAAATCGGCAACCTCTTCCATTCGGTCTTCACGGTCGACAAGTGAACTAGAAGCAACTTCATGGTTGCGACTAAACTCTTGGTATTCCTCTTCAGTTAGTTCTTTCTCGGCAATACACAAAGTACGAAGACCCTCGTTAGCAAACTGTTCCAGGTGAATAGCAGTTTCTGAGCACAACAATTCCTGATCGTTTGGCTTGAGTCGAGAGTAAATAATACTATCAGCACCCTTGCAAATAAGCAATATTTTGTCGGTACCATTGGGTCCTTGCTTGGGAAGCTTCACAATAGCACTCATACGTTTTCGGGTAGAGTTGAATTCAATAGTGTTAAGAATCTGAAACTCTTGCTCCCGACCTTGAACATTCAAAATAACACCACTATTAGTTCTACTGAGAAAACTGTAGCCGACATCGCGGGCAGCTCCCACGAGAGCAGCTTCATCTGGAGATTGTGCCTTAAAGTCCATTATGCCAGGATAAACTTTACTCTCCTCCGTCATAACTGAGTGACATAAAGCGAGAGCGAGCATGAAGTGATTTGTAGCATTGCGCTGCTCTGTTCCATTGGCACCGCCCATATCAGCGACATACTGAGAGGAAATAAATGTAACTTGGTCGTCAATCATTTGAGGATTGTCATGCATTTTGCGAAGCTCACTAATCATTGTGGCCTTATCCAAAGAAATCTCTTTTTCCATTTGCTCGGCCTCCGCCTCAACATCAATGCCTTCACGTTTTCGGATTCCCGCGAGTGCCTCGGTATATGCCTTACCATAAGCTATACCATTAATGGTGCACTTTTTGAACTCCATGACATTTTGTGTGAGAGTACCAGTTTTATCAGAAAACACGTATTCCACTTGTCCTAGATCGTCAGAAATACTCCAAGATTTGGGCGTACAAGGAAAATCTAGTGGGGCATAATACAAAAAGATGTCGCTGTAGATGAAATAAGCCTGAATGGTTTTGACGAGCTCAATCGAAATGTAGAGTGAAATGGGAACAAGCGACTGGTAGAGAATGACTGCCGCCCAAAAGGTGACTAGTCCATCGAGAGTAGCATTTCCGGCAATGGATCCATACTCAAAATATGTGATAGATGTATTGGACATGCCAAATGCAATACTGTTGAACAGCCCCGAAAGAAGGCAGATGACGAATAAAAGAACAAAATTGCAAATAACGCTGAAGTTGAGTTCACGAGAAATTTTGCTCCGTTTGGACGGGGTTTCACCAGCGTTAAGCATAATTTTCGTTTCAGGACCAGTAAAAACGACGGCCCCAATGACCCATTCGGTGTTGCGCAAAGAGCAGCCTCGAAGGAGCATGTTATTGATTGATATTGGTTCAAACCCAACTGGGGGTTCACCACCCTGCGCACGGTCATAATCAGGGCTGCTATATTGAGGCCATTTCGCTACACCATTGAAAGAGTAAAGATTGGGATGCGCCTTTTCAGATTCAATCCAGAAAGTTGCACGTTCGCAGTCAGAAGCATGTTTAATGCCTGTACCACACTTGAGAGCCTGACGAACTTTTAAGTTGGTCTCACCATCAAGATTTTTGGTTTCAACATAGCAAGCACCGTCTGAATCGGACGTGGCAATAACAATCATGTCTGCAGGAATCTCTTCATCACTGCGAACGCGGAGAAAATCACCTACGCGAACATTTTTCCAGAAATCATGCTTGAAGCGGGCCTTGCCAGGAATTTGGCGCTGGTAGTCAATAATAGATTCAGGCTTGCTAACAGGATTTTCAAAAGGATTTGATTCATCGTTTTCAGCATATGACGCTAGGGAATAAGGTCGTTCCTGATGGCGTTGGCGGGGCAATGAATCCATTTCATGCTCTGCGGTAGACACTACGGACCTGACAGTCATTGATGGGGTAAGATCAGCGCCAAAGTCGTCATTGGCGTTCAAGTTGGTTGCAGATGGATTTTTAGCTTCAGCTTTTCTCTTCTTGTCTTCCATTCTTTTGGTTACCAAATTCCGAGTAGCGGATTTCTTGAAACGCCGCCAAAGCGATATGTTGTCTTCAACGACATTGGGATTGTGCCAGTAAGATAGAATCTGAGTGCGCTCGTTATTGATTTCGAGATCCAGGAGAGTGCGGCTGTAATCCTCAATAGCGTCTTTGACCGCGGTAACAAACACAATGAAAAGGATTGGAACTGCAGCTAAAACTGGTGAGGAAACACCAAAAATTGGAAATGCCTAAATTGTTAGCTCGGAGTTTGTGTGAACAAGAAATGAATACGTACACCAAGAACTACAGTAAACAAAAAATAGATATTGGCGATATTTTTGAATTGAAAATAAATGTTTTTCGGGACAAACGATAGCGGTGTGTACTTCGTGGTTCTGACTTTATTTCGTGGATAAACGGATGCTGGTAAGTCTGTTTCCGGATCAATCATATCTTCAGGCAACGGAAGGTTGAAATAGACTTTGTGATTAGTTTCAGTTTCCATGCTACTGTCGATAGTGGGTGGAATATCAAAACTAGGCAGCTGAGGGGTCGAGGGAACGTCATCTGGATTTTCTGGATGGCGCTTTTTTCCAAAAGACTTGGAACGCTTTGCAGGAGCTTCTGGGCGGCCTTTGATGTGGCGTTGTGTCGCCATTCGATGCCGCTTCATGGCTTGACGTCTGTTTGCCACAGATTCATCGGTTTCAAATATTTCTTCAGTTTGGCGAGTATCGATTTGATACTTGTCAAGGTCTACCGATCGAAAGGCGTCGAGGTCAATCACATCATGGGCAGGATCTACAGCGAAAGATTGTTTTCTCTGTTCGGCCATGTCATTGGGATTGATGAGTCTTGCGGCATTTTGAGGTTCGTATTTTGATGCAAAGTGGGGGGAAGTGACCTTTCTATCAAGGGTTTTTTTCTCGTTTTCAATCGGAGAAATTGTGGATAGCGATGACCGTCGTTGGGTATGCAGGATGGTATTGGCGGCTGTGGAGGAGGAGGAAGAAAAGGGGGGAGACTGTAATTGTGATTGATGGATGGGCGGGCCTGCCGCAGAATGCAAATTTCTAGAAGACGAGGGGCTGGACCATTGTGCAACAGCATCATGGGGTAATAGCGGCGCTCCCGAAGGAAATGAGGCTATATTTGGAGAATCCAGGCTCAAATTATAACTGCTGTAGTCAAACGCATCGTTAACGGAAACAGAAATAGGGCGAATGTCAGAGTAGCCAGCTTGAGGAGGGTGGGGTTGAGGAATAGAATTGGGCAGTTGGCTTGAATATGGGTTAGATTGAGCGGACATGAACGGGTTGTTGCTCGAGAAGCGTCGGGACTGAGGCGGTTGGTTTCTGGGTAGGGGCTGCTGCGATTGCATGTTGGGCTGAGGGTGGTCATCGTGGTCCTCAGGATGCCTGTTCTGCTGGTCCATATAGTAGTCTGAATGCGACATTATAGTGAACCAAGCATGAGAGGATTAAAGGTAGGTGGTGGTGGCAGTGATGGCAGTGGTGGCAGTGGTAGCAACAGAATTAGGGGACAGTCCAAGGGGAGGGGCGTGGGAATAAGAGGGTCAAGTAAAAGAGAAGGTGGTCAGAAAAAGAACGTGAGTGAGTGGGTGAATGAAGGGATGATGAGCGGTAAAGTATCGGGCACCTCAATAGAGGAAAGGAGCGGGCTAAGGAGGGAATCCAGGAATGAAAGAAATGTAAAGGAAAGAAGTGAAAAATTGGAAAATTGGAAAATTGGAAAATAGGAAAAGGGAAAAAAAATAATATGATCGAGAGAATGGAATTATTATTATAGGTGGGACCTCCTGTGTGGTGTTAAGTTTGCAATATTGTTTGACAAATACACATATGTAGGCACTAAAATTGAATATAAAATTGAATATAAAATTGAATAAAAAGGATTTACTGTAATTCAGTAGAGCACGCTCAGAGCAGCACGGGTCGGGTAGTTTATATATGTAGCGTGCACCCAGGTCGGTAGTGCTGTAGATGAATTTAACGGCTTTAGAATTGGACAACGATATTGACAGCTGCTGAGGTAGCTGCTGAGGTAGCTGCTGAGGTAGCTGCTGAGGTAGCTGCTGAGGTAGCTGCTGAGGTAGCTGCTGAGGTAGCTACGCAGCTGCTTCTACGACGGTATGTGAATTCCAAGAAAGCTTAAAAGGCCAGCGAATCACTGTCTCTAGGTGAAATTGAGGTTGATTTTTTTTTTGTTTTTTTTGTTTTTTTTGTTTTTTTGTTTTTTTGTTTTTTTGTTTTTTTTTTTGATTTTCTGTCTTCTGCTGCAGTCGACGCAATTTGAAATTTTCATGTGGAGAAATACAACGTTGATGCTGTTGCCTTAATTGCAGGAGCTGAGTTCAGTGGGCAGTTGGACAATTGTTAACTTGGACGAGTAGTCCGGAGTCTGGACTATCACTTTTACAATTAAATCCTTTTACAATTGCGTTGGTCATTGCGGTATTGTAGGTCTACGCGCGTATACGGCGACACGTTTATTACACGTACACGTACACGTACTTTTTTTCTAAATTTACAAAACAGAGTCTTGAACAGACCCCTAGCTAAGGCTGCTAAGGCTGCTAAGGCTGCTAAGGCTGCTAGCTAGGGCGCGCTGCTACTAGACCGATGCCCTCTTTTATTGGGAAAGGGTTAGGTCTATCAGGGGAAATTGTTATTTAACATTGTACTGTACTCAGTGTACTCAGTAACTGTGAATAAAGCAAAAAGACCTGGTCAAAGGGGTCAAAGCCCTGGTCAAATCAAAAGCCTTCAAAATATCCAACATGACTCGAATCAAGCTTATGAGGAGTCCTTAAAGCCGTCAACATCGGAACTGGAACGCACAATTACCATGCTAACGGTCAATTTTTTCACTGGAGCCGTTGATTATAAATATCTGATTATATTTATATAAGCATGTTCGCCAATATTAGTCATGCGCAATTTCGGCGTTAATATTGGAATTTAAGGAGAATTAAAATACCAGTCAGAATCTGTCAGGTTATAAGCACACAGCGGCCGGTATATTCCAATGCCGGATTTAAAGGAGATATGAAGCATATGTCGCCATGTCCGTTAGCAGCTATGCCTGCTAGAAAGACGCCAACTTGATTCGTAGAAACGTCAGGGATTAAGGCTTCAAGGGTTTAAGGTTTAAGAATTTGAAATCACCTGCCTGGGGACTTTATATATATAATACGTATACGGTCGTATTCTGCTAGATTATTTACTCACTAGGCGAGCTCTCTCTAGAGCTCTGCTTCGTATCATTCGTACTATGGTCTAGCTATCATAGCCATTCTTTCACTGAGACCCTGAGAGTGGTTGTTTAGGGGTGAATATCTCAACTCTATGGCACATATATATTTACCATACTGTATATTGTTGGGCCTGCGCCATTGAACCAAGTTGAGAAGTTGGTATACCAATAGAGTCTAATAGACTAGCGGTACTAGAAGGACTTTGAAGGTAGATCTCGGCTGTAGAGATGAATCCTTGGTTAAACGTTGATAATTAATACGTTTGTTAGCTAGACCGCACTAGGGTCTAGTCTCGCCAAGATCTAGATGCCCGATGGTTAGCTGGTCTAGACTCCAGCTATTCGCAGTTGATCAAGACATGTGCAACTTTGTGCAAGCAGTTTAGTTTACCACATTATTGATCAGATTTGATATCTCGAGATATCAGTATCCATGTTGAGTTCTGCAGCCGTATAAGTGGAATGCCGGGTAACAGTAGTTGGCCTCATTTGGGCTACTGCAATTCAAAATGATTGACTAAACTGGAAGTGACACAAGTGGCACCGGTTGCACAACAACGTATCGCAATTGCCTAGCTAGAGTCGACTGTAAACCAAACTGATATAAATGTAGGCTATGACTGTGGTCAAGTGCCAACTCAGATGTAGCCTAAACATACGATCATGAGATATCTGAAATTGATCCTCAAGCAAAGTTAACTGAGGCAGTTGACGTCTAGCTACTGTAGCGGTATGCTGCTTTAGTCTACAAAGTGCTGTAGTGAAGTCAATGTCTAAGGCGACTTTGCTGCGTTGTGTTTACAATTGTTTGATAGCTTGAAATATTGTTGACAACTCGACATTGTTCATGTATGGAACTGTTGCCGCATGGCCTAGTTTAGTTCAGCTATAGGCTGACATGCAGATAAGCTGCCATGCACTGCAGACTCAGTGCACGCAGAGAGTTCGAAGCCTTTGTTAAAAGGTGATAAAACTATACAAAAGAAAAAAGTCATGGTTCAGTCACTTCTTCAGTGGCTTCATACGACATCGCGGACTCTTTGAGTCTTTTGTAGCAGGCCCGTGGACTTGACTTGAGTTCATTTAGGTAGTCCACTTCATTTATTTCATGGTGACTCCACAATTCTAATTAGAATTATTAGACTACAGTAATTAATATTGGAACAAGGGTTTAAAGTAAAGTTAGAGCCAGCAGCGTATTACGGGATTTCACTCAATACGTATTACTCAAACTTTCTTCTACCGGTACCTAGGTCTAATTAATGATATCCGAGCTTTGAACCGAATTAAGAAACTTTGTTTGAAAAGGTGGCCTATGATTTTCAAAAAAATTACACTGTAAATTTTGTGTAAAATATATACAGTATATAAACAGCTCTTCTCCCTCATTCTTTCTTTCCCCCCTTCTTCTTCTTCTTGAACTCCTTTTCAATAATTTTTAATAATTTTTAATATCAATCTCTATATCAACTTACCTTTTAACGTACGCCCTCAATCGCAATGGCCAGCTCAATAATCACTACCGGCACCCCCGCTGGCAAAGAAGAGGCAATCCTCAAAACTAATCTCCAGCCCACCCAAAAACTTCTCAGCCGCCTTGAATCGTGGGTTCAAGTCGTTGATCTTATCGACAACTATGTCGATTCTCACATTACCATTCAAAAACACATTACCCAGGGCCTCGAAAAGGCTCGCAAAGCTGTAGCCGATGCTCCTCGCTTCAATTACTCTGTCGCTTCCGCTACTATCACCGAGGTTGAAGAAGAGGAGACTGCGCCAGAAACTCCTACTGTTGGTATTGCAGAGTCTTTCGAGTCGCTGCGAACCACTACAGACTCTCTCATCAACAAGTCTCTTGAGACTGAGCAGTCGCTCAAAACATCCGTGCTTCCTCAATTGAGCACTCTCAAGGGCGACATTGAAAAGCACATCAAAGGACTGAAAGGAAATGGCGTCAAGAACGCCAAGGACATTGAAAAGGCTAGAAGCTTAACACAGGCTTCAATCGAGCAGCTGGGCCAATACGTTTCTTCGTTTGCAATCAACACGAATCATAAATTGGACTACAAGAATGACCCATATGTTCTCCACCGAAATGTGTTGAATGCACTAGAAGACCAAGTTGCCAAGGAAAATAACCAAATTGACGCCCTCATTTCTGTTGAAAAGAACCTGGAAACACTTGAGGTTCACATCTTGCAGGTTATTCAACAGGCTGTGACCCTTTTAGATACCGCTCTCAGCAGCTACTCCAATCTCAAGGTAGATTCGTACCATAACATTGCTGCCACATTTAATGCTATCCCTAGTGGCTTCGAATGGGACAAGTTCATCAACAACCCCAACTCTGAAATCGTTGCTTATAATACTCCTAAGCGTCAAATCGACAACATTTACTTTACCAACAGCGACGCGGTTTCCGTCAAACCCGTCCTGGAAGGTATCCTGCAGCGCAAGGAAGGCAAGCTTCTAAAGTCTTACTCCAGCAGTTACTATGTATTGACTCCTTCAAGATTCCTGCTACAGTACTCGTCGCAAGACCATGTTCAAAACCCTACTCCTGATTTTGCCATCTACATTCCCGACGCACAGGTTGGAGAAATGTCCAGCCGCTCGTCAGGCAAGAACAAGTTTGTTATTCAGGCCAAGGACACTTCGCGCACAATTGGAATTGGTCACAAGAACTATGCGTTCAAGACAAATACCTATGATGAGCTCGTAGCGTGGCATGACGCCATTACAGGCAAGAAGGGAGTTGCGTCTCCTCTTTCTCCCGCCAGCCCAATTAGCCCCAGCATTGCTGCATTCTCAAGCCCTGTTGTTGCTAAGGAAGAGGCTTTTGAGTCTGAGGCCCCAGCCTACGCTGAGGATACCAGTGCTGTTGTTGCACCTACTTCTTCTGTGTCTGAGGTGACTGCTGAGGTTGCTGCTACTAAGTTGGTTTAGAGCTGAGTATTTTTTGTTCTGTTCTGTTCTGTTCTGTTCTGTTATCTTATATTACTGGTATATATATTTTCTTTATATTGTTATTTATCTACCAATCTTTTATTATAGATCCTTTTATTATTAAATTTATAGAACTTATTATGTTACTTTGTCCTTTGGACTTATTTATCTTGAAATTATGAATTTTTAGCACTTTGAGAGCAATGTGTTTATTCGGCTGCTGCTGTACCGGTATAGACTCACCTTTCGAAGGGTGGGAACTTCGACGGAGTCTCCTCAGTCTGGAGATAGACTAGACATGCTATAATAGCAGCTATATAGAGACACGACGTATACTGGATTGGGACATTATACGGCTGTTACAGACCGGCCAATAGAAAACATCACAAGTCACGTGACACATGCCGTTTAAATTTAATTAATTAAGGAACATGTAGCCGACCTACACGAATTCCAGCGGAGCACATTGCAAGATATTCGTAATCTAGTATTTGATGAGTGAAGATATCAACTTCTCCTTCCTCACCCTCGATGTATTGTATAGGGTTCTTGGTGTTCGTAAAGTGCCATCTAGCCCTAATAAATGTAAGAGTAAAATGATGTAATTTGTGATAAATACTGTAAGTGCATGTTTTTGTTTTGAATATTCGAATCTTGTATGGATCCCGGAGCGAGTAACAGCCGTTCTTCCTTTTTTTTTTTTACCCCCATCAAAGGGATCCATGTACCCGATGACTATTTAGTAATTACTACCGGCAGGGAACAGCCTCGAGGCAGATATTTTAGTGTACATGATAAACCCTAGCATTACATTTGGATACAGTTCTAGCTTGACGGCGCCTAATGTTCATTAATGCACCACTTTGTATCGCAGTAGACTATACTGAATCTATATCTCCGTATCTCCATGGATAGATGACTCCGTGACTGACTCTATGGCCGGCTACGTGACTTTATGGAAGTATGGATACTATGGACTCAAAAACAAGTCCTAATCGATTTGAAATGCACACGAAAGAGCTTAGCTTGAACATACGTCGGTTCAAAATTACCAACAACCCCGTCATTCAAAGCATATGTACTGTGTGGCATGTATGCAGTGGGGGTTCCGAGGATTTTAACGAGTTCAAGTATAAATAACAAGGTACCGAAGGCTTCATTTTTTTTTGGGGATTTTTTTTTTTTTACTTTTATATTCTCGGTATTTCTTTACCAGTTGTTAACATTCGAACTAGAGAATCAGAAGAGACTCTCCTCGACCGAAAGAATATGAAATCTCCAGTTCCTCTCAATCGTATTCTTCTCTCGCCAAATAAACAAATTTTACTATACTTTTTTACGTCGCGGCTACTAGTACACCACTTACAGCGCCATTATTGTGTGCTTTCTACTTGAATCCCGTCTTTTCTCGCTCTTCTTTGATCGACCGAAACTACTAGACTACTATCAACCACGACTGGCATATGCTGGCAGATATATTTATTAGTGTGCGTCGTTTTCGTTATTCAAAGACTTAAATAATCTCCTTCGAAGCTCCGAAGCAATAAAATCACTATGGTGGCCGTGCCAATGACCCCCCTCTCGGATAGATACTCAACAGACTCGGAATCCGACTTGGCCTCGACGGAACAACCCGTTCTCATTGTCAACGACACTAAAACCCGCATTAGAAATACAGAAAACAACCACAACAACAATGTTGCATCAAAAAATGGGCAATCGACCCTAACTTCACCTTCAGCTACAACAAACCCCCCACAACATGCTACAGCAGGTCCTGGACTAACGCCTGAAAACGAAATACCCGAAAGCAAGCAGGACGACGAAGACGACAAAGAAAGTGACTTTGTACCGCGTAACGAGCGGGGCGGTCTTTTCCCAGAAGTCTGCTTGATTCGCGAAAGGAAACTACCGCAAAACTACAATTCCAAAATCAAACTCTTAATCACGTTCGCGGTATCGTTTGCGGCTATGGTAGGCCCAATGGGTGGTAGCATCTTCTTACCTGCAATGCAGGATATTGCAAAAGACCTCAATACGTCTAAAGACGTTGTCAACGTTTCGTACGGTCTGTACGTGCTCTCCTTAGGTATCTTCCCTATCTGGTGGAGCAGTATTTCTGAACAGTTTGGGCGCAGAGCTGTGTACGTCATTTCGTTTACAATGTATACCGGATTTCTCGTGGGTTGCGCAATGTCGAGCTCTATAGGTATGCTCATGGGGTTTCGAATCCTGTCAGGCGCGGGTGCAGCTGCCGTGCAAGCTGTGGGAGCAGGAACCATTGGGGACATCTATATCAACACGGAACGCGGAACTGCCATGGGATACTTTTATCTGGGCCCTCTGGTTGGGCCCCTCATCGGCCCGCTGGCTGGTGGTGCCATTGTAACAAGATGGGGGTGGAAGGGCACTCAGTGGTTTTTGACTATTGTTAGTGGGGTAATTCTGGGTATGATTTTGTTTTGTTTGCCAGAAACTTTGAGGCAGGAGGCTATACCTTCACATCATGCCCAGCCGGCAAGGGATATTGAAGAAACCGGGTTTGAAGAAAAAGTTTCTGAAGACAAAGTCTCTGAAAAGAAAGTTCCTCGAGAGGAAGAAGAGGAAGCCGAAAGTAGTCCTATCGAGCGCCACCTGTCTGCGAAATCTCAAAGTAGTCGCAATATTGATGGCTCCGCCGAGTCAGATCTTATTGGAGATACCGTTGTGCCGTGTATGTCGCAAGCATACAGTTACCGAAGTGAGGCGAACGAACAGGCTGCCGCGGCTAGTGCTGAGGATAAACCAGTACTTACAATGAAACAGCAGGGAATCAGCCAAGGAGCCGTCGACTTTGGATCGCTGAGCACCAAATCGCAAGCCTACCTTTTAGTCATCAAGCCTTTACACAGCCTCAAGTTTCTCACATACCCGCCTGTTCTATGTTCAGTCCTGTACAGTTCATTCTGTTTCTTTTGTTTATACTTTTTGAACGTGTCGCTCGAGAGCCTGTTCACCGGGTCGCCATACAACTTTGGGCCAGTAATCGTTGGTTGCACGTACCTTCCAAATTCCGTGGGGTACGTTGTTTCCAGTCTTGTCGGGGGTCGGTGGAGTGACCGAGTAGTAAAGAAAGTGAAAGCCCGCAACAATGGAGTTTTCATTGCGGAGTCCCGGTACGCGTCACACGTTTTCCTGGGCGCTTTTCTGTATCCCTTGGCCATAATCATGTTTGGCTGGACGGCTGAAAAGCGGTTAGGCTGGTATGTTCCGTTGATTGCTTCCTTTTTGTATGGTTTGTCGAGTATGATTATTTTTGGAACTGCAATGACGTATCTTGTGGATGCATTGCCTGGACGTGGAAGTTCAGGAGTGGCTGTGAATAACTTGGCGAGGATGGTTTTGGCTGCTGTGGCGACGTTTGTGGCGTCCCCGTTGGAGGATGCCCTGGGTTACGGGTGGATGTATACCATGTGGGGTATTATTGGGTTGTCACTTGTGGGATTGATTGTGTTGATTAAGGTGAAGGGTAAAGAGTGGAGAGAAAAGGTCAACTTGGACGAGCTGTATAAGTAGCTTTTTGTGTGTGTGTGTGTGTGTGTTGTATTTGCATTGTCATTGTCATTAGTATCATTTTGTGTAATTTTAATGTTTGAATTCTGTTGCGAGGTCAAGATCATTTGAAGGCACGTTTAGAAACTAATGGTGTTGCGGGATAGTATTGCAAGGGTTTATTGATCTGTTCAATTACAGTAGCTACTCGTAACGATTCATATTGAGTAAATGTTACCACTTGTGCTGATATTGACAAGATAAAGTAGGGAACAAGCAAATTGATCTCCTCAGAACTCGTCAATATTGAAAACAAGTCAAGCTTATTTTTACACCCAGTAGTTCTTGGATATTAAAGCTGAAAACTTGGAGCTAGATTTGGAATTCGGAGTAACCAGTACTTACAAAAAACCAAATCCATACTATAACCAGACTACATATAATCTGTCAATCACAACAATTACAACAATTACAACAATTCCACCTATTACATTTTGGATATATGTATTCCATCTTATGCTGTATCTTGTCAAGTCTAGAGCAATAGGGCTAGCTTATTATCTGGACTCGAGAAGAAAGAATTCAAGGATGTTTCGGAAGATAAATCCGACGCACTATAAGCCGCGCGATCCACCCCAAGCTTCCTCTATCCTAACCGATACAACAGCCCAGCAGGCTGTAAGGATATAAAGCCAACCGACAGAGAGGAAACTAGACTAGTACAGGAGTCTAAATATAACAGTAGACTATAGTCACTAATAGACTCACTATACTACTAAGTTATAAGAAATTCTGGAGTACTGCATGTCAAATAGGTAAAAATGCCTAAAAAAAAAAGGGCGTTTCCGAATTCAGAAATATCACAAAACTAGGCTCAATATATTAATAACTCAAGATTTTTTCGATAACTTACCGGTAGAGTCTTAGACTACATCGACATGAACTCAATTCATACGCAAAGGGAAGGAACAGATGGTATTCAATGATATTCCTGATGTGCTACATAATCATGATGATTATCAGATGATATGAGGAAAATCCATAGGCGAAGAATTTGAAAACGGATACCGTTATGTAGCAGGAGTGAGAATACACTATAATATATGATCTAACCTTTTCTGCATCAGTGAAACTGGAAAAACAATCAAGCCGGTCAACTCAGCTCGAGCCTTGAGATACAAAGGGAATGATACACAAATATAACATATCGATATTGCCTGGGTTTTGGCCCATATACTATAGTGAAATCACCAGGTGGTCTGACTCACGCGGAATCAGAGAAGGAGTTGAACAAGCTAAGGCTAAGGTCAAAGATGACAGACTACAGATCGGAGATGCTACTAAGAGTAATATACCGGGTATTCCATTCTATCTCGGCTTAGGAAGAGAGCAGAATGGCACCATTTGAAAACCCTAACAAACAGAGACGACGAGGCAAGAGCCGAGGCATTCTTTAAATTTAATAATTACGGTAAAGATGTGTTATTATTTGACTTGAGTTTATGAATTTTTAGCACTTTCAGTGATAGTGTGTTTATATTTGATGAGTGAAGATATCAACTTCTACTTCCTCACTCTCAATGTAAATATAAACACACTACACTGAAAGTGCTAAAAATTCATAAATTCAAGACAAATAATAATACAAGGAACATTGTATAGGGGTCCTTAGAGTTCGTAAAGTGTCTTTTGGCTCTGTATCTCGCCAAGCAAACCGATAATCTCCTCATTAACATATCAGCTTTGTATGCCGTCATCATGGCTCTGATGTCTCTCAGTGCCTTCTCAGACTTGATGGGCATAAGTCCACCTGGCGAAATAATCAAGGATTTAACAGAGGAATATAAGCTTCCACAGGACAAATCGATATAATTAGTTCTATAAATTTGATAATAAATCCTTATACAGTATAAGCCTACTAGACTACAAAGATCTATACTAAAACACACTTTTGATAATTCCAATTTTTTCTGGGCCCTATCGAAATAGATTCGACTAGTCTAATGGACGGCCCATCTCAATGGGAAATCTCAAATCTGTGGTATATGCGCCTCTCTTGTTTCAGCGCAGGATATCCTTTGGTTCGCGATAATGTCTAGATGTCAACTAGACTATTTCGTTTATTATGGAGACAACAAATTTTAAACGATGTAAGCTCTAGCTCTAGAGCGGAGGAATCTTTTAACAGATTAATATAAGTCCAAAGAACAAATTGATATAACAAGTTGTATGAATTTATCAATACATGGACTTAGCTTATAACTAAACCGAACTCTTAATAATTCCAAATTTCTCTGGACCCTACTGGACTAGAGAGAGTCACTAGACTAATAGATGGCACATCTCATTGATGATCTCCATATGTGAGATCTCGAATCTGTGGTATATGCACCTCTCTTGTTTCAGTACAGTAGACTATATCTAGATATCCTTTGGATCATCATGTCTAGCTAGACGTACTTAAGAATTCAACTAGACTATTTCGTTTAATAGCTGAGTTCCATTTCAAATTTGGAGTAGACTTTTTTTTTTTTTTTTTTTTTTTTTTCATATATGCGCATTGTAGAACTAGCCTAGCCCACATTAATTCGATACTGCAGTACTCCTCTTATCCAGCTGTAAAGTCTACTCATGAGACTCTAGCACCTGGCAGGCTGGCGCACAAGTAATTATTTAAGTCGACCAGCAGTCCATTTACAGTATTCACCTAGCTAGGGTTTCTGCCATATCTGTCATGCCAATGCCATGGTATATGAAAATCCTTTGGTAAGTAGACTAGCTAGACTACATTGATTTGGTACTGCAGTGCTATGGACTTTTTATTCCTCTTATATATTGTCCAACTGTAAAGTTTAATCATGAGACTCTAGGTCGACTATATATTGAATAGTCTTGATCTCAAGTAAATAGAAGACTATACAGTACTCTATTATTATGTTTGGTCCATATGAAATCATGCAGCAGCGCACAAGTTATTCAAGTCCAGCAGTCCATTTACAATATTCACCTAGCTAGGGTTTCTGCCAAATCAGTCATGCCAATGCCATGGTATATGAAAATCCTTCGGTAAGTAGACTAGCCTACATTAATTCGGTACAGCAGTCACTGTGCAGTGTGCAGTGCTATGGACTTTTTACTCCTCTTGTTCCAGCTGTAAAGTCTACTCATGAGGCTCTAGCAGCTACGTAGTAGCGCACAAGTTATTGGTTCAAGTCCAGCAGTCCATGTATAATCATGAGGTTTTCTGCCATGCCATGCCATGCCAATTCCATGGTAGCTATGTAAAATTTTTCGGTAAGTAGACTACTAATTGCCTAGACTATAGTTTAGACTATAGCTTTAGAGTCTTAGACTATGGCCAGCTTAGGCCTAGGGAGCTCGCTTGTTTGGCTAGCTGCATCACGGCTAGAATTCGATTTCCGCACCTTGCATAATAGATATCTGTCCATATGGACGTCACTCCAGACTTCACTCCAGACTCCAGAGTCCATACTGCAGTACGTAATATATAACTGAGAGGGGATCTAGACATGCGCGTTAGAGTCCAGAACCAGTCATACCGTAGTCTAAATGAATTCGGCCTATGCCAACAATTAACAATTGAATAAATCCCTTGAAAAGGTCTTGAGTTGCTTGGTTGTTGTTAACTTGTACGATACATGATATCCAGAATACATAGCTAGCAAGCACAAAACCCATGCACATGGACCGAAATGAGCTTAATATTACAAAACGAGCACACAAACAGTTTACCGGTAGCTAGAACAAACGAGTTAGAACATAAGCTTGCAATATTGCAGCTTCCAGCCGTACTATATACCCTACATGTGCACAGAAGCGCTCCGGACTTACACACTTACCACATTTTGAGAGAAATTTCAGTTATAACCTTTTTTGAAGTCTGACAGAGTCCCAAAGCGATATATACTATAACAAGCTTCTATAAATTTAGTAATATAGTCTACTTAGTCTACAGACTCTACAAGGATCTAATTTCAGATGTGGTCGCCGTTAAAGGTCTTTTTCTTTGTGTCGGTATCCCTCACTTAAAGTCACTTTACAAGAATTCAAAGAGCTCTAGTCAACTCCAGTAACAGTAAACTCAACAGCAACGTTTTTAGTTAGTTCTATCAAAACAGGAATAGTTGCTACGTACATTTGAAATTTCACCCTTTTTTATATCTTCCCAAAATGAATTTACAGAATTACCACACTACGATTACATTCTAATGCGCACACCACAATTGTAAATCAAAGATTGTCAAACAGCTGTACAGCTGTGACCAGCCCTAATCGATATTTACCCGTACAGCCGCTACCGGTACAGCGGCTACGGCCTGTATGGTACAGATATAATACTATATACTTTACAACAAATGAATCCTTTTTGAATCCTTGTACAGTATTAGCTAGCATATGAAATTTATAGAACTTGTTATATCGATTTGTCCTTATAAAATAAATCCTTTTTATTATTAAGGATTTATTTGTCCTTTGGCCAGACTTGTATTTTTCAGCTGTGAAATTTAAATCAAGCATGCAGCTTAAGTCTGGTATACTATAGGTTTTGAAAAACTTTTGATCCAAGAGCTCTAAGGTTGCAAAGTCCGGACTACTGTACCTACTTTCAACAAAACGGTTGATTCCAACTCGTGGAGCACAGTTCAACTTAGCGCTACCGGTAGTTAATTTCCACATAGACAATACCGGTAGTCTAGGCTCTCTTGTTTTGTTTTACACTCACGTACAGTACGTCACTATAAAAGCTTAGGTTTAAAGCTTATGCCACCCACCAAACTGGACCTTGCCATCGTCTTCTTAAGACGCAAGCTTATAGATAGGAATCATAGGATAACTATCCGGTAACATGACTATTAGGGGTATATATCAAGATAATCTAGATAATAGATGTTGCGAGAGTTCAAAACTCAAATTAATTTAATAATAAAAGGAGTTAATTAAGTCCTTGTAAAAAGGCTGGTAGTCTATTATTAAATTTATCAAACTTTGCTATTCATGTTAGCGATTGTTTTTGTCGTTGAGGCTTTGAGGCTTTGAAAGAAAAGAAAAAAAAAATCCTTTGTTCAGACTCTTCAGAGCACCTTTTCCCTTTTTTAAATTTACAAATCTAGCATATGTGAAAAAGGCCAAGTTCTGACTTCTCTCCGGGGTCCAGACTCCAAAGTCTCCATTACGTACTGTAATAAGATCTCGAGGCGTTCAACAATCTAGATCTCCGACTACGTACCGGTAAAATATACAGCTGTTAGTCAACTCGGACTCCACCCGCGGACTCTACCGCGGTATGTAATGTAGTCTAGCTATTAATCCTTTTATTATTAAGTTTAGACTATAGCTATTCATTTCATCTCATTTCATTTCACCAGCTGCCGGCCTGCAATGCATTTATTGATCAGTAATATTCATGTACAGTATCTAGATCTGGCCTTTCTTAGATATCCGGATCCGGATCTGGATCTGGGATCTCACGCGCAAAGCAAAAAGCTTATAGTCTACCCCGACTCTACCGGGACTCTACCCGGAATAGCTACGAAAGCGGTTACCTTTTAATTACAGTATTATGTTATGCTAGGCAGTAAGGCTGGGTAAAGTTTGGTAAACTCATATGGTTTCTGCAACTTTCTGGTGAGATAGTGCATACGGTGGAATCTCATGAGTAGATATCGCGATGCAAATATATTAAGGAAAGTTAAGATCCATGGTGCTTCAGTTTGAAAAACTCACTCGAGGAATGGACCACAATCCACGTATATAGCTCTTTTTTTGGATTAGCTAGACTAGGCAGTTGTCTAAACTCGAGATCTAGTCTAAACTCTAGAGGGTCGAGTAGATGGCTACAGTATGCGACGACTATGCGTAGAGAGGCCCCTGGAGTCAACTTTGTGGAGGTCCCTACATCCGAAAGTATCACCAAAGACTCAAAGAGTGCGTGCACTGTCACCCATGAGAGTACTGTGAGACTCAACAATTAACTCATCTTAAATTTGAAGAGCTACCTTGGCCCAGTCGCCTTCAAAGAGCTAGCCTAGCTTGAACTTAAAGAGCTTGAAAAAAAAAAATTAAACTGCGAGATATCTAAAAGATATCTACATTTCTGCAAAGTCATGGCCAAGGAATCTAGATTCTCGAGAATAGTCTACGTATGCGTATAGTCTATATGCTACTACCGTAGCTAGCTATAAACTCTAGGCGGCTGGGCCTTGAACTGGTGAATGTTATTATATCATCGTTTTATTATTTTATTTTATTTCATTTTACAGCTGTACCAGGCTGCCAGCTGTATTTTCATTTTATTTCATTTTGTTTTTATAAAATTACTAACCATGGCAGATGAGTTAATTAATGATGGAGGATCGGTGTCGTTGGATTTATGTTTGGTCTACGGTAGCTAGATATCGATGCCTGAATGTTACAAGCTTAGGCAAGTGGGTCTGTCTAAGGAAGTCACAAAATAGTTGATAAACCTCGGGATTCGGACTCGACATCTCCGAGCTCTTGGGTCTACCCAGGCGTCTCTACTGGCAGTGCTTGGATTGGTTCAGTAGCTAGACTACATCTTCCTGATTGCTTCGTAGATCTCGGGTCTATGAAAAGTGACACTCTGGATCCGCCCTCGAGTCTGGAGTCTGGACGGTACCAGAGCCATCCATACATACGTCTGCAGTTTTGAAATTTTTTTGCTAGCATATGGCTCTACATGGCTCACGGCTTCTAGACCATCCAGCTGTAGTCTACGATAAAAGTATTATATTGACCCGGGCTTAGATCTTTTTGAAGTCCAATAGTACTGTACGTACTCGAATAGCTAGCTAATACGTACTTCTTCTGAAGTCCTTCATATTAATATTAATCCTGCTCTCATCTGTTTCTTGTTGATTGCATGTATAGACTACGTATCTAAACTAAACATTGCTCTCGGGATCCATGCAATCTTTAATGTTCAGCAGTTTCAGCAACCCGGCCAGCTGTTGAGCCTCATGAGCGTACTTACAATTTCACAAATTTAAGTCACCGGTGCCATAATGAGTTATAAAACGCAGCAGAGCTTTGCTAGACAGCTGCTTTAAGTTGACCGGACTAGCAAGCTGCCTCTAACGGACAGGCGCAGCCTCCTATGTAGTCTAGCAAATAAGGAAGTAGCGTTATACCTCGGGATCTTCGCAAGAAAATTTAGATAGTACCCGGTCGTCCATGACAATTACCGGTAGACTATAGACACATCAGAGAGGGAGACCGTCAAACATCAGAATTAATTCACTATAGTCTAACCGGTGTGCAGCACGTCTGATCCAAATGTCATGTATCACGATGCATAGTAGTCTAATCTCAAGTTGTCATACACACCACACGTGGTAGACTACCGCTAGCTAGGTCTAGGTAGCGAGTCTAACCTAGGCATGGCATCTAAGTTAGAACTAAAGTACTATCGGTTTTGAAAAGTTTATCGCAGAAGCCGCGGCCTAGGCTTTAGGATCTGAGATCCAATATTAAAACTGCCGTATATGGACCATCGGTACCGGTATATTCCAGTCTAGCTAGTCAATAAACCCCAGTGGTTACCCCATACAATATTTCTTAGAGTAAGGTTTTTAACCTAGACCAAAATTAGTTATTACTAGCAGTTCAGCTAGCGTACACATGAGTTACCGGGCTAGGACGACGTCGACTTGCAATCGTGATCTAGTCCAGCTAGTGAGTTTAGTACTAATAGTACGTATATTGTTGAAACTATTGGTACCGCACTTGTAGTCGACCGACTCGACCTAGCAGACCTAGTCGGAGCGGGCTAAGCGGGCTAAGCGGGCTAAGCCCTGATGCCCGATGCCCTGGTGCCTTATGACTGATTCCCTGAGCTAGTTCAAGATGGTATCGATACCAGTAAGGTTGGGATCCAACAGATCATCGAGCGATTCGAGCTTAAGCACAACAAAATCCAGGACTCCGTTACATCACATCACAAGCGTCACAATCATCGATAACGTAGTCTAGCTACGTAGTAGCTACCACAAGAATAGTCTAGTAGCTAGTGAGCCGTGCGCCAAACTGAAAATTTCAAACTCTTTTTATACTGTACGTATCAATCAAACATGCTACAACAGCTGAAGCCTTACGGTGAGGCCAGAAGACCTACCGGCAGGAGACCGTAGGTCTATTCAAATGATCAGTTAGTCAGCAGACTGTCAGCTAGCTAGCAGTCAACCATGTTCTTCCTATCTGCAGTAAGCCCAACCCTGCCTGTGTTGGTTAGTAGCAATAATCCAGTGAGATGGATACTTCGTATTCTAATTTGCATGGCCATGGCATGAACCATGATCAATTGATTTTTTTTTCTTGTTTTCTTTCCAGATCATTCATCAATATCCCGCACCGTTGTGACAGCACATATACCCGCTCTATTGGGTTTACCGTACTTCGACATTGTGCAGATCTGGCCCTAGACGCCAATCGAGCTCAGGTTTAAGCTTTAGACTAGTCTATAGTCTACAGAATTAGCAGATAAGCTATAGTACAACGCATCTCACTCCATTCGCTCATGAAATGTAGGAAGATATGATCCTGAAACTTCTCCCGTGGCTGCTAGTGCTCCTGATGGCAATGCGGTGTTCACCGAAGTGGCTGCTAATGGGATGTTGGATGACATTATCGGAGACCTCCAACCCATAGCCTCACTCGCTTTAAAATACAAAGTTTTAACTTCCACCGTAATAACAATCAAGCAAATGCCAACTATTGCAGACTCCACAAACGTCCACACAGCGCCAGCACCAGCAGAATATGCATACTCAAATACCGAAAGCGACAGGGGAAATCCCAAGCGGGGAATGCTAGCTAACGACGGCTCACTTCCTTTGCTAGGGAAAAACACGAGGTCGACAAAAACTACTAATTCCCAGTTCAGTCGGCCTATACGGTCTAGAAGTAGCCCTGCAGCAGGAGGGACGCAGAAATCAGTCATGTCTTCAAGCACCGCGAAACTAGTCAAAAAAGTAGCCACGAAAAATGCATGCACTAGCTGGTACAATGTGCTTATGATCTCAACCATAGTCGTTGTTTCCTCGGGAAAACTTCCTCTCACGAGTTGCTTGTCGATGGCCCACAAAGCCAAGTATAGACATAATGCCAGGCCCCCGCTCATTCGTACTGTCATTCGCAACTTGGACTTGACACGAGACGCCATGTTCATACTAATTCCACTGGACATCATGCCCCCCATGATCCCAAACTTGAGTGAAAACATGTCCAGCAGTGGCAGCCCTTCCCAAATATACATGGGCATCAGAAATGTCACCAGAACCAAAAAAACCTTGAGCAGAAACATAGTCCACCCTACTGCCTTAAGCGACACTGAATGGACGTTTTCCTCTTTCAAAACTGACGATACTCTGAACTGCCTAAGCACGCGGCCGACCAGCCACGCCGCGGTAGTGAACATGCTTAAATGCAGCCCACAATGGAGTGCACTGGGGAACACTCTAAAGAACTTATTCGAGTCGACCAGCGATCCATTAACCAGAATAACGACGGCTCCCATTGCAAGGTTCTGATCTAAGAGTGTTTTTGCGAGCTCCCACATCTCAACAACAAGTATACTCATACGGCCAGCTGCCTCTTCGTAGTCGTCTCGCTGCAAGCCGCGCCGTACTTGCCGAGCGGTCAGCTCAACTATTATCATTGAAACAATCCAGTTCGCGGCTTCAAATGGAATGGCACTAGTATCACGAAACACAAACATGGTCCCAAATAGTATCAGCATCAATAAGCCGCGAACCATGTTTTGGCGTTCCACCAAATGTTCAGGCAAATTGTAAAATCTCGCGCACATGAGCACTCCTGTTACTACACCCAGACCGTCAATTGATGTGCCAATCTCACGTTGCACGTGGATTCCATGTGCAATACCGTAACAAGCTGCAAGACAAAGCGCGACCATGAATTTAGAGTTGCCAGTCAAAGCTACAGCAAACCCTGCTGAGCTTAGCACCACAAGGAGCACCCACCCTGCAAAAGCTGGTTTACGCTTAGCACAACAGGCTTGCGGGCTGACTAGCTCAGGCACCTCGCTGTTGCATCTCAGGTTAAGCAGCAATCTAGCCTGTAAATCGCACAACTCGTTTATAAAATGCAATCCTGCGGGATCATAAGACTCAGGGCGATGACCTTCAGACATTTGATTAAAAACCGTGGGAACCAACTCGGGCTGGAATGTATGGCGAATGAGGTTATTAAGATATTCCATTTCTTCAGTCAATATTGTCTTTTTACGGTCTTCACTGAGTTGTAATTCGTTCGGAAGAAGCACTGGTGCCATGTATAAACTCCAGCGAGCCACATGTGGTTTCAGTTCGGCGTATCCGCTATTGATCCGGCTCAGCGCCGACTTGTACTCTGTTTCCATATATGTACCCTCCATGTATCTTGAGAACCATAAACCAACCGAGGTGTATACCAAGTCAACGGGCTTACGTGCTGTCGTCTTTTTGTAGAGCTCCGTTAGGGCCAGGGGTCCTGTGTGGTTGAAGAATGGGTCCCAGTAAAATTTTAGGACCAAAGAGACTCCCTGGGGAGCTTCGAAACGAAGCTGGAAATCTGCATGACGTTTCGAGGAGTATTTAGAGTAGTCGCCGTTACCATTGAGGCCGTCAACGAGACGGACCACACCCCAGAACACCTGCCGGGCAGTCGAGTCGCCAATGAACACGATTTCACGTGAAGTATGAGGCGAAGATTTTGCAAAGCACGTAGCAACGGATTCAGCACTGGTATATGGTTCAAGATAGCAGCCTTGCGGGCTCCAAGTATTAGGGAACGAGTTCCATGAGCCCAGTTCCAGTGTATTTTGACAATTGTCAGAATCTCGTGATGAAACAGTTAGTTGTTGGTCTGCAGAGCTAAAAATGAAATTTTCACAAAAAAAAAAAGAGGAGTCAAATCATACCTGGAGTCAAGGCAAGAAGAGCCGCTAAACTAAGAAGCAGTAACGCCGCCCAGCTACTGACAGAAGGGCTCACAGATAAAGCCATTTAGACGTCGAGAGATGGTAGTTGCTGAGAGAAGTGAAATGAAAGAGAGATTCTCCTGTATAACTACCAAATACGTCTTATGTCAGCATATGTTGAGACATACTGTAATTAAAATCCACGACACCAATGGCCATATGGGCGTGTATAATATCGGAATTGCTTAGAGTGGGCGGTTCAAAGAAATCTCACAGATGGTCTCGGTTTGACAGGTGCCATTAACTGTGCACATCTTGTGGTGGCCATGGATATAACTCTTTTTGATTTGAGATGAGAACAGCTGTACTGGTGCCGTTTTCTGTGTAGGCTGTAAGAAGCACTGAATTCAGTTCACGAAAGCTTTGAGAACCATGATCTGAAGTTTCCCCGAGCCATAAGGTCTACCGGTACTGGACATTGCGATCATCGACGCAATACCAAGAGTGACTTGAAGAGTCGGCCCTATTATCAAAATGTTGAATTGGGTTTGAAGAAAAGTCCCAACATGGCATATGTCTCAATGGCTGTAGACTCTATAAAATTATTCCAACATTGGCCAGAGTAACTTGTTACCTTCTTCACTTGATTGAAACAAAATGACTGAACCGCCAAAGACACCAGCTAAAGTGTCTGTGGACAAGCTTTTCACGTTCCGAACATGGACATACGATGTAGTTGTCTGGATTTTCAGTTGCGCATTCGACCTTTTCTTTCGAGAAATTAGCCCTCGCGGAGCCTATAATATTCCCCGCAACGGCCCTATTATTCTCGTGGCGGCACCTCACGCTAACCAATTTGTGGACGGAGTTTTGGTGATGCACCAGATGTACGCACACGCTGGTAGAAGAGTTTCCTTCCTCATGGCCGAACACTCGCTCAAAAGGAAATTTGTGGGAGCGATGGCGCGTGCAGCTTTAACAATCGGGGTCGTCCGGGCACAGGACAACCTGAAACTTGCTACTGGAACAATCTCCGTCGACTTTGAACAAGATCCACTTGTAGTGAAAGGCACAAACACGCAGTTCACTAAAGATGCCATGGTGCGCGGGTTGTTGGGACTGCCAAACTCGGTCGGTAATGCCGAAATTGCCGAAATTCGCAGTGACACGGAGATCCTGCTGCGCAAGGAATTCAAGGGAGCTAGGGCCCGTAAAATGCTGGAAGCAGGGTCGATATATAAAACGGCCGATCACGTCAATCAGTCTCACATGTATCACCGCGTTTTCAGCTCACTGAATGAGGGCGCATGTGTTGGCATATTCCCTGAAGGTGGATCCCACGACCGGTCTGATTTGCTGCCGCTCAAAGCCGGCGTCGCCATTATGGCACTCGGAGCCCTGGCCGAATATCCCGACTGCAATGTGCAGATTATGCCCGTGGGATTGAATTATTTTCATCGCAACAAATTTCGGTCGCGCGCAGTAATTGAGTTTGGCTCCCCCTTGACGGTGTCTCCAGAACTTGTTGAGCAGTATAAATCTGGCGGTGAGAACAAACGTCTGGCGGTATCGAATCTATTGGATACGGTTACAGATGCGTTGCGATCAGTTACGGTCAATAGTCCCGACTGGGATACACACATGGCTATTCAAGCTGCCCGGAGGCTCTATCGCCCCACAGGCCGAAAAACTCCTCTCCCTGTGGTGGTTGACTTGAACCGTAGACTTCTCGAGGGATATGCGCATTACAAGGATAATCCGGCGATCATGAAGCTACGCGAAGATGTGGCCTCATACAATCAAGAACTGAGAAACATGGGCATTAAAGACCATCAAGTAGAAGCAGCCAATCTATCCATTTTTACGATTCTAGGGCGAGTTCTATGGCGAACGCTCAAACTAACGGTTCTTTCCCTTGCAGCGTTGCCAGGGACGATTTTATTTATGCCCATTTTTGTAGCCTCGCGCACGATTTCGCGGCAAAAGGCGGCCGAGGCCCTGAAGGGCTCCACGGTCAAGATCAAGGCCAAGGACGTCATTGCTACATGGAAGCTGCTTGTTGCCATTGGTCTGGCTCCTGTTGTCTACCTTGCTTACTCTATTCTCGGAGTTTGGTTTGCTCGCCGCCAGGAACTGGTTTCTGCCAGTCGATCTACTATCCTTCTCGTGCTTACATTTTTCCCATTTATATGCTTTATTTCTTACAGTTCTCTTATTATTGGCGAAACTGGAATGGATATTTTCAAGTCTCTTAGACCGCTTGTCATGGCTCTCTTCCCGTGGCAACACAACTCGTTGGTGAAGCTTCAGGCCCATCGACGTGAGCTTGTGGCCAATGTTACGGAGGCTGTGCAGTCGCTCGGCCCGACGGTTTTTCCAGACTTTGTGCCTGGTGGAATTACTACAACCGCCGCTTCGGAAGATATTCTCACAGAGCGCAAGCAGCTTTCCCATCAGCTTGGTCACCAACAGGAGTACCAAGGGCGTTCTTCATCAAGTACAGATTCGCGGGCACTTTCTCGGGTAAACTCTGAGTCTTCTCTTGCAAACATGCCGCTATTCTCGTACGCTAGTGATAGTTGGACAGGACGGTCTTCAACTGAGGCATCCAGTGTGGCTAGTTCTGTTGGCAGCAGGACACGGTCAGGTTCTGAGTCCGGTGACTTAGCGTTCGGAATGTCTACGGCGACTTCTAACATACAGAATAAGGAACATGAGGCGGTGTTTGGGGCCGAAGTGAGCCGTAGAATACGTGGGACGATTGCTGAGCGGGCCAGGCAACGCAAGGAAGAGGAAGAGGAAGAAGAAGAAGAAGATGGTGAATATGAGAGAATGGTGGTGTCGAATGTTTAATGGTTTGCGGTCCATGTAGGAGCGGTCTATGTAGGATTGTTTTAGTCTTGTGCCCGTCTTTTGGTTTGGTTTAGTTGTGGTGAGCGCTTGACTTTGTGTCTCGTTCTTGAAAGGAATAAATGGATGTGCATAAAATTGCATAACCCTGCATAGTAAATACCTCGTTTGACCACTGAACGCACATACTGTAACTAAATGTAGTCAGCCGTCTTTATATAGCTACATGTGTATGGCTGGTTTTGACGCAAGAATATATGGGAAGAGGTCTAGAGGAGGGAGGTTTAGAGGAGGGAAGTCTAGAAGAGGGAGATCTAGATGAGCTGGGCGAGTATAGGACCTTATAGGGCCTTATAGGCTATGGTATGTTATACAGTAGGCACGAGAGATGAAGAGCCAAGTCTCATGAGTCGACAATGACTCGACATTAATTTGAGAGAGCGAAAAGAAGAAAAGAAAAGAAAACAGAAAAGAAAAAAAGAAAGTTAGAATTAATAAACAGCTTTATAGCTTATAAAGTTAGTAGCGCATGCTGCAGGCCCTATTGAAGAGAATTAATTCGCAAGTGGACTAGCTTGGAATAGCTATAAATACTGGGAAAAAGAAAAGAGAAAAAATAATCTTAGAAAATAAACATGCATGCATGAAGAGAAAAAAACACGCCATTTTACACAAGTGAGCATATCTGTGTATAGTACTGTATACGTACAGTAGAAATAAAGAAAAAGCAAAGACACAGCACAAAAAAACAAAAAAAACAAAAAAAAACAAAAAACAAAAAAAACTGAACTTTCGGTACCGTAGAAATCTAGGCACGTACCATGGTGAGCCCTAGCCTCTTTGAGATGCGAAATATACAAAGCTCAAGAGAAGAAAAGGTCGTCATATGTTTGAGCAGAGTCAATTGCAGTTAAACTTAACAGTTGCAATGGCGCGTTTGGACTGATAGACTGACTCGGGACCACAGACAAGCGAAACCAGCTATTCCTTTTGCATATATATGGAGTACTGTAGCTAAATGTTCTATGTTGGCCACTTCCAGCAGCAGCTGAGCCGGCCTGAGATGTGTCTCGAAGTTGATCAAGAGGCTGAACGCATATATCTAGGGGCTCTAGTTTACTACTGTAGGTCTACCGTCTACGGGCCTAGCAGACTTTGCAGGCCGACGCGCCAATTTGAAATTTACCATGTTACCAGCGCTTGTCATATATTACTAGTGTGTAGCAGCTAATAGCCAGCTATAGCTAATATCCTGTTTGTTGTTCTCGAAATGGCCCAACCTTATTCTCATTCTTTCCCCTTGATCGTTATATTGGACGCGTTTCGTTTTAACCAATCAATTGCCTATTAACCTCCCCATTTACATGCTTGTTTATAGTTGCGACTCGCAAGCGCTTCTCTAATTAACTAGACGCCAGTTTGCTGTAAAGCAATAGCCCATGTATAGCCTCAATTCAGGCCGGCTGAACTTACACGCACGGCAAGCCCATTGCAATTGGGCACAACATGTATGCAAATGTTGCTTAAATGTTTCTTTAAAAATTTAGACTATGCCAACCTTATTAAGCTTATAAAATAGATTGGAGCGGATCCTTGGACTTATCTCGAGAGTTCAATAGGTTACTGGTTCAGTGGGCCAGTGGACCAGCCCAATTCCGTATTATACATGATCCATATCAACTTCAAACTCTTCTGCTCGCTCAAGTTGCACAACCACTCGCCTAGACCACGGTTATGTATATGATCTTGATCTTGATCCAAACACTAATTCCGTTCAATCCAGTCGAGACATCCATAGTTCGATTTGACTATCAGTCAAAATTCAAGTTAAACAAAGTGTGACTTGACTTGACCGGGGTGTAGATCTAGCGATGACTGGTAGACTACTCACTCAAAAAAAACACATCATCGCCCTCAAACTGGGCCTCAACACTCCATAGGAATGGTACCATCAGGAACATACTGCCATGGCTTTAAAACAGGAGCCCGTACAATTGATGACTCTGACAATAGTCTAACCGAAAGGTTCTTTACGTGGATCCGATAAAACTTCGCCAACTACATGTATGTAAGATAATACACAGATAAACTCAGTCGACGGCGCAGAATAGACTACCGCGTACACGCCGGCAGAGAGCGTGCTGCGCGAACCCCACTGGGCCCGCTGGAGAAGAACTCTAACTCCTCCTCGTGAAGATCTGACTCATGACCACCAGAGTCAAGGACGGCAGGAAAGAGAGAGAAAGTGTTGCAAATGAATGAGTAATAAACTTCAACGTAAGTTACCGCCAGAATAAAAAAAAAAAAAAATGGTCGAGAGGTTCTTGCTCTCGAATATGGCCATAAGTCGATGTATGGCTATATGCCAGTATATGGCACGTTGTTTGTATACTACAGTTATCAACAGATTCAACACTGATACTGGCCCAAGTTGCCTCCCAACAGAGCGCCAAAATCGTGAATCTGCTCTCCCCTAAATTTAAAGCTTCGACAATCGAAAAAAAAATTGACTTTATTAAACTCAAGTATTCTGAGATATCATAACGCTTCGAGATCTTTATTTCAAATTGATTAATTAGAAGTAGCCACGCCTTGAACAAAAAGTGACGATACCTCAACCATGGCTCTGGCGCCTTCGATATCATGGCAGAAACGGTGAAGTCGTCGGTCGACTCTGAAGAAGATGATGGCGCGGACAAGGATCCGCGACAATCAATATATTCTGATTCATTCAGCGCTCGCACATTAACCCTGCAGACTCAGTTATGCGCTGGATAGACCCATTTATACGTCAACCCGGAAGACCTTCTCCTTTCATGCATGCGGCCCTATTAGGGTTTGACATGTTTCACTTTAATAGCTAAAAATTTAAGAATCTTACATAATATTACATAAAAAGCAAAAAGTGCTTGCCAAAGTAAACAACAACTAAAAAGTAACGAAAACCCTTGTTCTCGCGATGAAATATGAGTAAGTAAAAAAAATGGAAGAAAATTAGAAAAAAAAGTACAGTGTATAAAAAAAAGAAAAGAAAGTATTAAAAAGAAAAGAAAAAATCCTCGCTGAAAAGAAACGAAAAGGTAAAACCACAACATCCATCTCGTAATATAAAAAACACTAGGCTCGCTCTTCCTTTCCTCAAAATCTGCTACATTACTTACCCGTGCCATAGTCCAAATGGCTTCTTCGATGATCTCTCCTCCCGACAGCCTGCTTGATCATCACAGACCTTCTTCTCGCCTGGGCCATTCTCGCAGACTACTCAAACCAACTGGTGGCATCACAGCATCTACAATTACAAGCATTAAAAACCTTACAAACATCGCTAACGCCAATATCACCACCAGTACTACTACAACCAGCATGAATAGGACTTCTTCGCCTATTGATCCCCCTTCAGCAAACGTAAACTCGCAATCCCTCTCACAGGCGCAAATTGAGAAAGAGCCTCGAGGGTCCTTCTCCGTATACCTCCCGAGCTTTGCAAACCTCACGAGGGGAATTGAGCCTACTCAGCCCTCAAGAACGTCTGGCACCAGCTGGTCTGGATCAGATATCCAGCCTGCCTCTTCTCCCATCAACCTCAAGACACCCTCCCCGAAACCCCATGATACCCTCCCCCAGACAGCTGCTACTGTTGTCTCTGGGCCTGCGGCCGCCACCACGACTGTAGCTACCCCAGTGTCTACCTCGTCTGCTTTTACCTCCACCAACTCTACAAACTACACATACAATGCCGCTGAAAATACCCCAGCCTCGATCCTCACCAGACGCCGAGATTCTAGTTCGATCTCATCGATAGTCAATCCCACTACAGTTGATGACCAGCAGCTCCCCTCTACCCCTACCTCTGTGAGCACCAACACCCCAGTAATGGACAAAAAGGACGACGCTCGGGCTTTGTTGCACAGTCCGCACACGAGCCCAGCTCACTCAAAGCTGACACAGCAGCCTCCGCCATCCCGGCTGGCTCTGCAAACACAAACTCAAAAAGTTGTGTCTGACTCAAGACATTATTCCATGGTCATATCGCCGCATTCCGTTGTGCAAGCTCCACAGTTCCCAAGGTACCCGCAATCAACGCCTTATCCAGCCCCACCGCCTCCCGGCGCTTCTGGCCCTGCTCCGACATACCAGGGCCAGGCCCCTCCCCTCCCATCATCTCCCCCGCAATCGGTATTCTACTATGGAGCGGGACCTCCGCCGCCACAAACGTTTCCCCAGCAACATCAACCTCAACGGCTCATCAGCAATCCCGCGCCGCCAATCCCGCCTGTACCATTATCTCCACAGGGGCAGCATGCCATGCATCCACCACCCCTGGTCCAAGACTCGGAGTTTTTGAGTCGTTTATCAGAAACGTTGGAAACGGCTTCTCATCTGTATCAGACGGCTTCGCAGTTTCAAGCGGCGACGTCACCATCTGCTCCTGGCTATCAGCAGGTCCCGCATGTTCCAATAGAGACATTGGACTTACTGGCCCAGAGGTGCCGAGCTGGCGCAGACGTTTTGGACTATTGGCGAAGCCGAGTAGAATATGACATTCGGGCCCAGCAACAACAGCAGCAACAACAACAACAACAACAACAACAACAGCAACAACAGCAACAACAGCAACAACAGCAACAACAGCAATCTTCCTCTATATCTGCATTGCCACCTCAACCGCCAATTGCTCCTCCCCATGCACAACAGCCAGGCCAATCGCAACAACAGTTGCTTCAGCAGAGCGTACCACCAGGCTACTCTTATTTGCCGCCAACACCAATGCATGCATCGGGACCACATCCTCCTGTGTCTCCTCATCACCACGTAGGTATGCAACATCACCCTCATCAGCAGCACCCACATCATCATCCCCATGCTTTTGGGCAAGGGACGCGCTCGTCAGTGGGCACGATGGGGTATTCACCGACAGTAATGGGTGACCATGGAATGCACGAGCGAACAGTCAGTGATGGCGCGCTATTTGTGCAGGTGGCTTCACCTCGGACACGCCAAAATTCGTTAAGTAATGGTGTTCTGTTAGTTGGCCCAGGCAGCAGCCAGCAGCAACAACAACAACAACAACAACAACAACGACGGACGAAGAAGCGGACTCGCGATGGAGTGGACTCGACGGTGTGCCATCATTGTGGTACTTCTGAGACACCGGAATGGCGCCGGGGTCCGGCCGGAGCGCGCACGCTGTGCAATGCTTGTGGATTGTATCATGCTAAAATGGTAAAGAAGAACGGACCACTCGCGGCTGCTGAAATTTTGAAGAGACGGCAGGAGCAGCAGCAGCCATTAGGAGGAGGAGATTTACAAAATTTACAACAAAGAGAGTCTGAAGGTGGTGCCGGTAGTAGTTCAATGACGGCGGTATCAATTCCAGGCTCGGGGTCCAAGTCGCCATGATGACGGGGTTTTTTTTTTATTTTTTTATTTAGTTTATTTAGAGAGAGACTTTGCGTTTCCTAGTGCAGGAGCGTATTTTTTTTCGGGGAGGGGTTTTTTACAAGTTGAAGAAGAATGAAAAGAATTCAGGACTTTTTATTATCATGATGATTTTACACTAGTTATATATATATATATATATATTTCTGTTTAATTTATTTATTTATTCGTTTTTTTTTTTTGTGGAGTTGTTGTTTGTTGGTCGAGATGTTGGTCGAGATGTTGGTCGAGATGCTGGGAACTTGGAGAAGCTTGTTCAAGGCCTTGAATTTTCAGCAGCTGTAATAGTAGACTAATACTTGAGAAATGCTTTTTGCAATACTGTACGCTTTTTGCAGTACAGATAATAAAAAGGACAGGGAAAGAGTCGCAAAGTCATTTCAAACGTACATGAAGAAGCTCTGTAAATGAATAACTTGGGAATTTTACGGTCGTTGAACAGGTCTTAAATTGTCCATGGAAGGTTTAAAATACAAAGTATTTAATATGTAGTATATATGTAGTAGACGTAGGGAATACACGAATGACAAGAGACATCAATCAAAGAGATCAAAGACCAAGTACCAAAGACCAAAGAGATCAAAGATCAAAGATCAAAGACCTTAAGCCTCAGAAGCCTTCTCAGCATCAGCAGCAGCAGCAGCAGCAGCCTTTTTGATACTTTCCAGCTCCTTGACTCTCCTTTTGAAATCCAAGTACTGACATTCTTCGTACAGGTGTCGTTCTGATTGGCAGTTCCAAGGCAAGTACCAGCCTTCATAGCGGCACTTGTTGAGGGGCACGAGTAGTGATGAGCAGCGGTCCCGGTAGGCGAGAGGGATCTTGTGTTTCTTCATGTCTTCCTCAGAGACTAGGGAAAATAAAACAAAAAGGTTAGTATACATATGAAGGGTGCAAAGAGAGAGAGAGAGATAGAGAGAGAGAAACTTACGGACTTGGGGTAGTTCTTTAAGACCCATGATGTATGTGTGTGTGTATGTGGGTGTGGTGAATACAGTTAAGAGGGTGGTGATGCAAGATTGTGATTGGACTTAGAATTAAAGAGGCCTCGATTGGTTAGTAACTAGTAGACTGTAGTTTTGAGTGTGACGTCTGGGCTCTGAATATTGTTTTTTTTTGTTTTGTTTTGTTTTGTTGTGTTGTTGGGTGGTTTATTATGTAAAATGTGAAAAAAAAAACTAAAAGTACAGTTACAGTCGACTCGACCACGAATTGGCTATGAACTTGTGTGATTATATTTGTCGGCAACTTTTTGAGTTCGTGAATACGATCGATAGAATACGAATATATATATATATACAGTATTTGGTAGGTGTTGAATGTGGTGAGTATTTTGTTTGTGATGGTGGTTGTGAAGTGAATTTTTTTTTTTCTTCTAAATTTGCTTGACCAATGATTGGTTCTTAATATGCGCGTTGTAAGTATCTTCTGTTGCTGTGGAAACAATGGGTTTGGGTTATTATTTAATTCTTTTGAATTCTTTACTTGCAAATTGCAGACACAAACACACCCAAACTCTCGCACTCAAAGCATGCACTCAAAACACTAGCTAGAGCTCAAACGCTCAAATACTCGTCCATCGATGATCTCTTGGGGATTTTCAGCCCAGTAACAAGTAATTTAAAGCGTTTTGTGGTGTTCTTTGTTTATAATAAACCCTGGCCGGCAAAAGCAAAATCCCGAATATTTCGAGCTCTAGCTATATAGGTTATAAGCCGCTAAGTAACTGCTGTATAGACTACCATAGAGCTTTTAGTACCGACTGATACTGCCTTGTTAAAAATAAAACTAGCTGTAGTACTAACTATAATAGCCTGTAAAGGCCTGTAATAACTGCAATATTGAAACTTCGAATTTACAGTAGTCTACAAAAAATTTAAGTGAGCTTGGCACGCGTACCTACGTATATATCCAGGCTGATGATCCAGCTATGTGTAGTCTAATCTAGTTTTATAATGAAAGAGGCGGGACCTGTCATGATTATCTCGTTTAAATTACTTCCAAGGGCCCGGGCCCTTGAGTTTGGTATGTTTCGGATTCCGTTTATTAGCGTCTAATACGTGTCTATCACTTCCCATTGAAGTTCCCAATACTAGTTATAGTCAAATATTATCCATGATTGAAATGATGATTCAGTTAATGATCAGTTAGGCTAAATGATCACTTCCGATTCGTGACTGAAATATTGAGCGCTGCTTTATAAATTCGCTTTGAGACGCGAAGTATACACTTTAATAATTCGCATTCTCAGATAAGCTTAGTCTCTTACAGTGTTCTTGTGACCTGATCTACCAACCGCGCGCGGTATAGCTGCTATATCATACTTTTAGGCTAACAGAAGAACTGATCGCATGAGTGGATACTAGTTTGGGCTTTTCACTTGTCTACACTTGTCTACATCTCTTCAGTCACTTAGTGTATATTAATACTTCCAAGATCTTCCCTCTCTCTCTCTCTCTCTCTCTGTTTCTCTATTATCCGTCTCTGTAGAGTTGGTGCTTTTGTTTTTACCAGCCTTGGCAATGAGTGCTATAAAGTTTTATATAAACAGCTAGCTAGCAGAAACAGAAACAGAAACAAAGACCCCGAACGTGCAGATTCTCCTGGTCAAAGCCATGGTCGGACGCAAATCTCAAAGTCCCTTTCCCCTTTTTTTCTCTTTTCACCTTCGTTATCTCCTACATGTTTACTTTCGTTAACTTTCGTTAACTAGTATAGAATTACGTTGCAGGAGCACTAAATGATGAAAATATATATGTGATGTTCCTTTCTTTGCTTGCGTTGAGAGATATACATTGACATCTACGATTCCAGAGTTCTGCCTCTCAGGCTACTTGTACCGACTACTTGCGAAAGAAAAAAAAAGTGCATGCATATATACCTGACCAAGGCTTTCTACATTTAGGAAAAATGCCATGTCAGTCTGTTTACTCTTGTACAGTTGAGTTGATTGAATATATATTATGAACTTCAGCTGTGGTCAGTTTTAGAGTCGAGATCTTTTTTTGCTTGCCATGGGAGGAGAAATATTTCCAATCGAGATATATATCAGATAGACTATCGAGACTTAGATCAGCGCTGCACACAAGCGGGTATGCAATTTGTACCTACCTATAACTAAATTATCTGAGGTAGTGCGATGCCTAGGGCAAGCTCCAAGGACATCTGCAACTATGGATACAGTGTATACACGCCAGATGTGAAATCAATTGATCTCAAGTCAAGTTAATTTACGTAAAGTGTGGTATTTAGTTCTGCACGAGCCATAAACGTATGTGTGTCACAAACTCAACAGCAAACAACCAATTAGTCTACCAGTATTGAGCCAATATGTCTTGCAAACATGTCTTGCAAAAATAACTTAAAAAAAATGGTATTACTGTACATCTACCGGTAGAAGATATGGTTTTGGATGAAATTCACACGTGTCGAAGTCGATTTAAATTTTACAGTCTATGACTCTATGCCACTATGGCCAGGTTAATTACCAGAAACCATGGTGCTATTGTTACTATACCGTCGATTATCATGATTCTTTGATCATATGCAAAAATTGATTTATAAGTCTTCTAAACCTGTTTTAAATCTTGATTCATTCGGATATCTCTGGGATCGGTAAAAGAATTCATCTACAGCTCACAAACGTTAATCTCTGCGGGGGTCTTAATTTGACTGATCTCCACCATTTTCATGGTTATAGGCCGGCTTCAATGTACGCGTAATTGGTTGATCTGCAAAGTGTATGATGTTGTAAGTGTATAGTAACCATACCATGGCAGTCTGTTTCATCATTCAAGACGCAGGACGCAAGACTCAAGACTCAAGAGTAGTCCACAGACTCTACAATGACTCTACATTGACTCCACAATATTCTCTCGCGAGTTAAAAAAGCTCAAGAGTACAGCTTTCAGTAGCAATACCATAGTCAGCTCGCAGTCCTTTAAGCATGCAGCTATATGTTTGTTAGCGCTCATAGCTCTACACTTGATACTACACTTGATAGCTCTAAACTGTGCTTTGAATAGACTATCGTTGAATCACCTTGGCCATGAAGTACGGCGTACGCGTGCTGCAAATCTTGCTATAGACTATAATATTGATATCTTCAGGGCCAACATAAATTAGATTTGGTTTATCACCGCCGATGACGGCAATTAGGCGACCGACCGACTCACCTCTCGGCTAGCTAGAGATAGAGCTAGCTAGCTGCTAGACTACTTGAACGTCGTGGAACCTACCTGCCTGCTCCCGATTTTTGAAACTGCACCGATGATCTTGGAGCACCCCGACTTTAAAAGAAGTTGAAGCCAAGCAATATTGCCAAACAATTAGCCTAGCTGTACCGCGGTAGTCTACTAGTAAGTCACACAAAAAGAGAAAGAAAAAAAGTCAATCATGATCCAGTTAGGGCTAGCCCTTTCATTGATCGTATATAGTCGACAAACTCTACACTGATCGCTGATTACCAGCGCAACCCACCCTTGCACGATTGCAAGAGCTCGGCAGCTAGCTAGATGTCTAGACATCGCCAGATCTACATCTTTCCATCAATATCATGAATTTTTATAAAACGTCTTCCCGGTAGGCAGACAGACTACTACTACGTAGTAGCTAGCTAGCTGGCTGGCCTGGTTTGATGAGCTTTGCTCTCTGATTGGACATGATTTCAGACTTTAGATTTAACTGACACTGTAATTAGTTTGAACTAAGATCTAGAGACGAGCGTGATTGGATGAATATATGGCAGCTTTGCCGGTAGACAGCTATAGCTAGTCTTAGTTTAGCTGAAAAAAAATTCGGAAAAAGCTTCCCAAAAGAGAAATAAAGAAAGAAAAAAAAGTTTAATCTTTTACAACTTGCCATATGCAGTACGTACAGTATATATATATAGGCTCGAAATTCTTCGAATCAAATATTATGATCCTTCATGATTTTTTTTTTCCAGTTCTAGCGCTAGCTTGTCGCTTGGTTTTTTTCCTTCTTAGAATATATCGCTAATTAGAACCTAGTAACTCCTGTGACAGTCCTGTCTAGGACCCGGGCGTAATATATGAAGAAGAAAGGGAATTATAATGGTCTCCCAGCTCTTCTTTCTTCATTTAGACAGTCTTCTTTTAGTTTTTTTTTGTTTTGTTTTCTGTTGCAGCCGCCCCCGTATTTGTATATATATCGATACAAGTCCGGTTGGCTTATTCGAAGCAAGATGATGGCGGCGTCCGCGGAGTTGAAAAGAGAGATACGGCGTCCGGAGCTGAAAATTTTAAGGCAGATACTGTATCTAGAATGCCTCGATAACGATCTTTTCTCTAATTTGAGTTAGATGGGCGTTTTGTGAATTGTCGGTTTTGGACCTCTTGGAGGCCTTTTTTGGAGGTCTTTTCTGGTAGCCTTAATTTCCTATCCCAAAGTAAGACAGAGAAAGACAAGTACAGGAAAACGACATCCACATTGATGATAACAAAAGAAAGACTAATTCATCAAACTTGATTAGTCTACGGTTTTTGTTAGTCATATCGGTCACTAGCTATAGGGCATAATATAGGCCTATATTCTATATCATCCTGTCCAATGTCCAGTGTCGAGTGACGAGTCGTCGGCCAAGCTACTATAACTATGAGTAGACCAAATTTCCCTGTACAAGACGTCATAAGTGTAAAATTACTCGCGCCTATATATATTTAGTGCAAGGCATCAATCAATACAATCCAATATTGGTCCAAGTTTTTATTTCTGACTACAGTCTTCAGTGACTCTTCACTGACTCTTCAGACTTAAAATTATAGTTGCATGTGCCATCACCAGTGACTACTCGTTATTAACTGGTCTACTCATTATTCGCTTGCCATGTGTTCCGGAATCATTGCTCAATGTTCAGGCCGGTAAAAAGAACCCCACAGTGCCGGCACTACTCCTCTATGGACATTGCTTGGAGCCTTCCCTGTAATTTATAACTCATCAGCACTCATCATTAGATTTTCAAACACGCATACATGTGTCAACACTGTAGCTACAGTGCTATATCGTATAATTGTACTATATAGCCTAATCAAACTTGAATTCAAACATGAAAAGGAGCGTGTATAATGGGAATGAGTCTGAGTGACCGTATTTCAGCATAGACGTATTTCAACATAAGCGTATATCATCATAGGCGTATTTCAGTATAGGCGTATAGTCTAGAGGATTGGGATTAATTAAATGTCTCTGTTCAGGTGATTGCTTTACTTTATGTGCTGTGGAATCTATTTACTAAACTATTTGTTGGCTCGTGAGTTTGGCAGTTTTATATTGTACAGTGATTGTGCTTTTATAGTGTCTCGAGAGTGAAGATTCCTATGGTTTCTACTGTATGGCATGTGTCTATGCTCTCACGTATCTATCATCAATCACACGGGCAATTGTAAAGTGATATGGGTAGAGACTCTAGAGAGGCAAATTTCGGCAGTCATGGAGATGCGCTTGGTCTTGTTTTCTTTGAGCTTTGGGATAGTTTCGCCTGGAGATCATTTGAGTTTTTGACTATGTACAGTACGTATATAGTTTAGAGTCTTTAGACCCAGATCTCGATGCAGGCCTGGCCCCAGAACTAGAATTAGAACTATGATTATGGTCTGCCATACATATGTTTTCTCTGTGTAATATTCCGTCTTGGTGGAATATGCGTTTAATCACTTTCGATCCTACGAGATCTCTAATTATATTAATTGCAAATGGTCCGGACTCCAAAGATATCGTCTTATTGTATGATCTCACCATCTGCTAGGTCTAGCCAAATAGACTGCAGTCTGGCGGAGACTCTGGCCTAGCGCTACCCCTTCCTTCTAGCTAGGCGCGTGTGTATGCTTATTATTTATAAATTTTGTAGAGCGCGCATCTGTGCAAAGATAAAATTATAGGCTATGTGAAACATGTAAACATATGTAAAAGCATGTATACGCAGAGTTCTGACTATTGAGTGTGGGTGTTTGCATACAGGCAAGCAGGGACAATAATCTCGCGTGTATGATTTTGATGTCGGGGAACCGGTGCTTGACATGGACGGTCTATGGCAGTAGCTAGTAGCTAGTACGTAGCTAGCTAGCTGTAATCTAGCTTAGCAGTAGATCATAGCCGCCACAAAGTTACACAGTTACGGACTTCCTATGTGACTATGGAGGCAAGCTGGCCGGGCTGGAGAAAAGAGAAAGCAAAACAAGAGTGTAGTAGAAAACACGTCGCGTCGAGATCTCTTTCTTGGTGAAATTTGATTGATTGCTTAAAATTTAGCTCACTACCTAATTGACCTCATGTATTTCATTGTTCTTTTGTTTAATGACGGTTGGCTGTTGGCCTGAGATTGTTTACATCAAAATTGGATCAAAACACAACCTGCTATGTATACTCCCTTCAATATTTCAATGAAAGGCCTCCCCCAAAAGGGCATGGAACAGCCAGCCAGTCTACTAATAATATCAGGCCATGACATCGGGCACACATATGCTCACGGGTGCACGCTGAATTCTTAAGGAAATATTACAAGCTAGCTGCTAGACTGCTGTATAGGCCAAGATATAGACCTGCAAACTAGGTTCATTTAAGCCAGCACATATGGTTTATCGCTAAGGTCCGTCTCATTAAACCTAGCTTTTTAGTTTAAACAAATATACACCGTAGTTTTTGTGTTTGATCACAAACTCAACAGCGTTGAAAAGCCTACACGCACACGCACTACGGGAGTCGACTTTGAAGGATCTCGTGTGAGTACGTAATGGACAATCCTGACTTTCAATTTCAATTTCTGACTTTGATTTCGGTATTCCACCGAATGTAGCCCAGAGTCTATAGGTCTACTGTTTGTTATAATTTCCTGTGTGCAAAATAGGCTAATAGACTTGCAATTGATTGAAGTGGACTATACCCAGTCGCTAACAGTATACCCGTTGCCCGTTAAGTAAGGCCTAGAGAGGTACGAAATTAAAGCCAAGGAGGCTAGACCCCAGTGCTGAAAGCAGTGAAAGGTAGTCAACCGTCACTCATTAACTCATTAATTGCAAATTGATCATGTAAAAGAATATATATATAGCGCTGCTAACAATTTAAACTCCTTTTAAAATTTAAATTTTTATCGCCTGTTTCGGGATTATCACAAGTACAGAAAACTACAGTACATGCATGCTTTTGATTGTTGCATGCATGCCACCACACGTAATAAGCGTGTGAAACAACGGGTGGTCGCTAGGAATCTAGGATAGACCCTCTATATCTAGCATATATGGCTAGCTGGATACGTAGGCCTGGCACCGGTCTAGCACACCCACGCATATAAGTAGACCTAGCTAGCTAGATAGATGGCCCAGTGTGGCATAAATATAATCTCTTGTACAGCCGTATTTGGACAAATTGCAATACAAAGAAAAGTTGTTAGGCCTACTTGCTCGTGATTTATGACTTGTTAATATATGTACAGCTGTACTTGGAGCCTACATGTAGAACATATGTGCAATTGCTTTGTGCACAGCTTTTTATAAACGCTACCGGTATAGTCTGCGCGTTGATAAGCGCACAACAGATATTGTCTGAGCTTTGCGGTAGTTTGCACAGCTATGGCCTATACCGGTAGCCGAGTTGCAGGCCAGCCTTCCGTTAATCAAGCTCGTTCCCAGGGTGTGTCCATATAACGATGATGGGGTATCTAAGACGTTAAGACAGCAGATCTTGAGTAGACTAGCAACATTGCAGTAAAGTTAACTCCCAAGTTGCCCCAGCACCAGCTGTCGACTGACGTTGTTCGTCTATTCCATTCCATGTTTCTGGTATAACCGTGCGTGCGTAAATATCTAGCGATATCTACAGCTGTAGATTACATTTCAAGTCGACACATGTATGGCATGGGACTTCACGCGTAGACAATGGACGAGAATCAGACAAGAATGCAGTGAATCCAGCAAATGCAAACACAAATAGAGCTCGTCACATCATCGTCGGTTAGGCTAGATTCACTGTAATGTTTTTCCATGTGCACATCACTTCTGTTACTGTGTATTCCATAGATTCAAACAGATATCATAAACTTTGAAATTGATGCATCGAGATGCAGCTGCACAGCTGCTAGCCCGGAACAGAGCATTTGAACGTTACCTATAGGGTCTTAGACTCCATTTATGGGCTCAACTGAACTAGGCTAAAAGTCTATATACAGTATGTAATGCCTTTGCTTTTGCTTGTTTTACCTGCTAGTCCCAATCCAGTATAGCGAAAGCGGGAAGGGAAAACAAACAAAAAAATCAAAAAAATCAAAAAAACAAAAGAAAAGGCACATACGCACGCGGTTTGCCACTGAATCTAGCCGATATCAGCCAAAGTACACTCCATCTAGATTCTAGATTCATGTCTGTGCGCATATAGCTATATGTATACAGTATTTACGAATTCTTTTTAAATCTCTCTCAGCAGCTGGCAGTCTCTGACTCTCTGTGCACGCAGGCAATATGCTGACATAGCGACCGGCGCTGAGACTCTTAGCTAGCTCCAGAGTTAGACTAGACCTATACATTTGTGAGAAGTGTTCATATGCTAGATATCAAGTCTAGTCTAGGCGTTTGAAATTTTTTTACAAGGGCCTCATGCATGCGCTTATGTGAGTAGACTAGATTATCTTGAACCATCGGACCCTCCGGCCCCCTCGTATATAGTCTACCGTAAAGTTAAACTAGACTGGCTACCCCATATCACCGGATAACCTCTAAATCTGGAATTCTGGACGAGAGGCCTAGCCCAACCCAGTCCTTGTAGATATATAAGAATTCGTTAGACGTCGATGCCTGGCCGTAGACTACGTAGACTAGCCTATACGTGCTCTGGTTAGGCTTGTTAGGGCCGACACGGGAGATATCGATCGAGTCTAGACGACGTCTATTCTTCACACGGAATACATTAAAGCAGAGTTGATCTACACTATACAAGAGTTTATTGGGGTCGACGTCGACGTTTAGGGAATTCAAGCTTAGCGCTGCTTAGGCGAAAGAATGTTCATTTGAATTTCCTTCTCAGTTAAATTTGTTATCCAGAAATGTAGACTATCTACCGCCGTATAGACTACTCTAGGACCCTAGGTATGCAACTCAACTAATACTTAGCCGGTGTCCTGGCTACCATCATATGTCTTCGTTAGCTGCCTAGACGAGTACACTAGCTCTGAATACTAGCGCGCACCAGCTAGTCTAGCTCCAGACTAGACTATATAAGCCTGGTCTGGTCAGATCACCTAGGCCAGGTCAACTAGACAAGTCAGGTCAAGTCAGGTCAAGTCAGGTCACCTAGACCAGGTCACCTAGGCGCGCGCCAGGCTGGCCAGGAACACAAAATGAAAAAAATTAAAACTACCCAATTAAGACGTATACATATTAAAAAAAACGTTACTAAAACGTTACTAAAGCAATACCAAAATGTACTCAAGATGGAACGGCTGCTGCATGCGTTTGATGCATATATGCAGATACATGCAAAAGCCTTATCTGGAGGTGATGATTAATCCAGACTCTGGACTTCTGCGCGTACAGTAGCTGTGGTTCGAAATTAATAGGTTCTTGTCATTTTGTTTATCGAGATGCCATAGGAAGGTAGCTACTTAGCTGGTTTATAGTGTACATGGCATGGTGAACTCAAGACCACCGTCAGCAGAGATAGTCTCGCCGACCAGTCTAGTTAGCAGCATCTAAGCCTATATTGGTGACATAGTGGCGTGTTAAACATTGGTACACATGGCGAGGTGAGGTGGTTGGTGGTCTGTGTGTCAAAAGTATTATCAGAATTTGCGAGCTCGTAAACTCATGAGTGAGAGAGCTCCAGTGTGCACCCTAGAGTACGTAGTACGTAGCTACTTAGAGTCAAGGCTAGTTCTATGTGTCGATTATTTCTCTATATGCTTGGGTAATAGACTATTAAGTTGGGTCTACGAGTTTCATGGGCAACTTGTATACGCGCACGAGCAATTTTTTTTCCAATTGAAAATCTTGCGCAAATCCTTTGCAAATCCTGCAAATCCTGCAAATCCTCCACGAAGTCGATTAAAATACCCCAGCTAGAGCTGCTGGAGCAGCTGGACTATGCAACGTAAGTCTATAAATATCATACATGCGATGAGGCATAATGAGGGGCATCGCGGTCATTGCAAATTTCATGATTAAGCCCGGAACTAGACTAGCGCTAGCACGGCAGCTCCTTGAAGATTCGCATGTACAGCAGCTGTACATGTAGCAAAGTCTCTTGTGCCTTGTGAATGATGATGTCAATTGCAGATTATTTGCAACATGAGCCCTGTTTTTTTTTTCGTCCAGCGGCTGTCATAATCGTTAACCGCGGTCCTCGGTCGATGTCGGTCAACAGACCCCAATGCCCTTAAGGAAATTTACTCAGTTAGAGTCTCAATAGACGAGCCTCGTCTCTTGTTATAAAGCTGTTTAACAGCTGATTTCTCGATTGAAGTTTCGATTCATCGATCGATTCTCAACTCATGCAAGATTAGATAACTTTTAACTTCTAATCTGTCCCATTCTAAGTCAAACTTCTGAGATTAACGTATACTGCCTTAGCTTTGCGATCTTCACGGGTACTTAGGCCCTACCGGTAGAGTCGGGTAGACTACACCAGCGCTAGCCGGCCGGTCGACTCTAGATGACAGCTAGCCATGTCTAGTAGTGACCACTGACTATAGTCATGGAACCGAATACTTCGAATGGAATACGAGTCCATGGATATACGTACAGTGTAGTATACGGTAGCAATTTGCAAACGCTTCTCAAAGATCTCCACTAATCTATTCAATCTTTGAAACAACAACAAAGAAATGAGATGAGTGCCAACTCCTGATACGTTACTTTCTGAGATTTACGGTTGATAATATTTTAAAATACAGTACCGTATCTCGACGTCTTTTATTTTTATCACGGCATGTGCGTCGATCTGCACGCACTAGTCTAGACCGAATGAGTACCGTAGCTTAAATACGCACAACTCGACCGTTTTGAGCTAAAACCACAGCTCAGCTCAACCATGCATATGAGTGCATACACTAATGCGCTAAAACGCAGCTTTTCCCTACCCTACCCGCTACCCTACCCGCTACTCCACTTAGTCCACTGTATACTGAAGTCGACTCTGAACAGAAAACCAAGAAAATCTTAAGAATTCTGAGTCTAGCTATAGCTGTTTGGACTAGACTAGAACTTATTGAGATTGAACGATGTTGGCCAGCTACTCACTAGACTAGCTGCGTTAGCGCGCGGGTATTTGGCTCAGCGGTCCTCGAGCTAGCTGTTGATCAGGACGAGGGGGTGAGTGCACCGGTGGCCATGGGAAAAAAAGAGTGATAATACGTCTACACCTAAGCCTAGGAATAGAATTAGACTAGATTCACCTCTCTTCTCTAGGATCCACTTTCCAGCTAGAAGCATGTCTCCACCAATGCCGTGGACTAAGCTATATTTTCTACTGCAGGACGTCTAACTGAAAATTTAGATCTCCATTGATCCAAGAAGAATGCCATGTGTCCCAGACTCCCAGCAACCGCAACTGTTGCTGCTGCTGTAGCCTGTTTGTAATAACAATAACCGATCTCTGTGTTTTGTACTGGTAACCGGTGACAATACTCAGTTTCTAAAACATTGCTGAATTAATTAGGTTGTTAAGAGGCAAGAGACAATTAAACTATGTTTGTTGGCATCTGTCGACTACATGTGTCACTCTCATGTACATTCCACTTCTTTGGTTCCATATGGGTTATTGGAACTTGGTATTGTTTTTTCTTTTCAAGCAGGGTGTCAAATTAATAGATAGCATCGACGTCTACACGTACGACTCTCATGTGTACGAGTGTCATATTGTAGTAATGGTCCAATGCTACTGTACTTTTGTCAACTTACTCATGAGAGCACTGCCAGCCACTATATGCAGATTGAAAAGCTGAGCCACAGGGCCTGGCAGCTCTAGCTAGTGTAAGTATAGCTAGTAGCCTAGCTATTTGTGAACTTGTGAATTTTGCCATTTGCGTGCACCTAGCCATTGAATTGAATTAAATACAGATTTCGAGTTTACCAACGTAGTCTGATATCAAGATCAACTAGTTATTGATTCACAAGGATTTATATTTACGAGCTTGGGTGAGTATTATTAGCTAGTACGGGGCCATGGTTGAGCTAATTAAGCTCGCATTTACACGATCATTTAGTTTTCAATGCATACCAAACCATGCCTTGCAACTGATTGAATTAATTAACTAGAAAGAGCTCGATTAATCATCTCTTCCGTATGAACCCACAACTGGTTCTCATGTTCAACAGTAAACAATCCGCTCTTTATGCTATTTGCAGAAGCATCCTCAAGATTCTCATCCAGAATATGAGCACCCTTATTAAACTCCTGCCCAGTGTATGCCGCATACAAGTGATACTGGCCAGCCTTTTCCGGACTACGCGAGACCAACGTAAACGCACCCCACACAAGCTTCATATAAAACGGCAAACTTCGACCCACCTTGGTCTTGACAGGTCCCGGGTTGGTGTGCACAAACGCAATGTCAGGATACAACCGCGCAAACCGAAGACACAGCAGCGAGTTGTAGGCGGGCGCGGTTCTCATAGCATACATGAAAGAGTACTTTTTCTTCATTTCGAGATCACTGAAATCGTCTATTTGCTCGTACCCGGCGCCCAAAACCGTCAGCACGCGCGCCGGCTCGCCCAAATCGGCGGCCTGCTGGACCAGCTGAATGAGGTTAGAAACAATTGTCCAGCGGCCGTAGCAGCTGAGCGCCATTTTCTCGTCAAGGCCTTCTTTGGTCTCAGTTCTGTTCTGATATAGAAGCTCTCCCTGGGTGAGCGACAGGACGTTGATTTTGGTTTCGCGGCCGGTAATCGTTTCGGCCAGGGCTTTTGCCTCCTTGACAAAAGACAGATCGCTTTGCAAAAATGTCACTTTTGCACCGGGGTTGAGTTTTTCAATGTTGGATTTCACGGTTTCACCGCGCTCGACGTTTCGCCCAACAATGTACATGGTCGGTTTGATGGTAAGTTTGGCAAACTCGTAGGCGATATTTTCGCCAATACCACTAGTACTGCCAGCAAACACGCCCACTGGGTTGTGAACTTTGTCTTTGACAAATGATTTGCTTACTTCCTGGATTTTAGAGTAGGAAATCGTCATTGCTAAAAAGACTGGCTTTGGCTGATGAGGTCAATATGATTAATATGATGAGATTTATAGTGAAAGAGCTGTATGAAGAAGCTGTATGAAGAAGCTAATAAAAGTATATAGTATAGAATCATCGTCTAATTTATATAAATCTGTTAGCCTGCGAATTTTTGTAGTTCATACTTCTTTCTTTTCAAATCGTGTATGGAATGGCATAACAGTGATTCCTCGAGGATTCTTGATCAGTAATCTGAAAATCGAGAGGCTTCACATTGTGTGCGGCTGTGCACACTACGCGGAACAATGATCTTCCCAAAGATCTCGAGCCTCTGGTAATAAATAAATTAAGCTTTTTACTAAGAATTTGGTAGCTTCCATAAGTATAAAGGTGATAACCACCTTATTTGATATAGTCATCATATAGAATATTTTCCTGAGTCCGTCCGTGTGTTCTCCTTGCAGTACTGTTTGTGTGCAATGCGGTCGAATAGACTACCTTCGATTATATATCCTTAACGTAAAACTGATCTAAGGGGAGAGAGATTCACTTAACGGCAGCATGATGGTCCGTATCTAGCGTAAGAATGATTGTGGATTATTTTGACGTCAGAAAGTTTAGTATATCTTGATAAAAAAGCGAGGTTCTTAGCAAGCGTATACTAAGATGAAGAAGTATTATAGTATACATGCTAGTGGACAAGCACGCTACCAACTTACACCCGTTAATAGAAAATCCATATGAGAAGAAGTTGAGAACGGATATCGTTACAGATATAGCAGTAGTGTGAACACACTATATATGATTTTACTCTCTGCAACATCAGTGGAACGGGAAATCCAGCCTGTCAACTCAACTCGAGATAGGATGGGTAGAAACACAAATACAGCATGTTGCCTAGGTTTGTACTTATAGTCACATCGCCAGGATAACTCATCCACCCAGAGTCGGAGAAGGAGTTGAACAAGCTAAGGTCACAGATGACAGACTACGGATCGGATATGCTACTGAGGGTAGTATATTGCATTCTAGCTAGGATGGGAGCAGAATGACACTACTTGAACCCTAAAATATGAAGACAACAAATTGGAAACGATGCAAGAGCAGAGGAATTCTTTAACAAAAGAATACAAGTTCAAAGGACAAATTGACGTAATAAGTTTTATAAATTTGATAATACCGGTACAGTACAAGGGTTTATTATAACGCTTGGAGGAATGATGAGCCCTAAGACGTAAAAGGTACTTGAGGAAACAAGGGCCACAATGAGGAAAATCAAAAACAAACATGCTAAGGAGAGAAATGGCAGTCCATCTAAATAGTAAAAACGCTAAGGAACCGGCCTTTTTTTTTTTTTTTTTTGGCACTTTTAGGCATTGATACACCAAGAGTGATCAACAATTCACAAGCCATAAGCAAGTAATACCATACACTCGCCGTGATTAAGTACTGTAGTGAGTCTAGTGACTGTGTAGTCTACATATATAGAGCACCTCATGCTTTTTTCACTCAGAGTAGACTACCAGTACTGATATACTGTATACTAATACAATGACATCCAAATGGCCTGGCTGACTCTGTCATATTGTAGTTTACGTGTCAACAGTTCTAGAAGGCTAGAACATGTGGTGAATAATGACAACATTGATATTTTAATTGATGAAGCTGCGAGTGCTAAACTTGTTTTCTCAAGTGAGAGAGATCGATCTTCCTCCGTCATTTGCTCCAACAAAACAGCAATGCTCATCTATTATTTATGAGAGCACAGGTGCTGCGCTAGATTTTCTGACTAAGGTATTTGATGGTTTATGGAGTACCGGTATGGTGGCGTACTATATACCGGTGTATAGCTAGTGATAAGACGCTGTCCATATTAGCATGTGAGGTTTTTAGTCAGGCCTTCAATTTAGAACTCAATGTAAACAATTCAAAGTATTTTCCAAACTCAGCACATTGTCCCTCTCTAGCTCATATGGTCAAGGGCTGTAAGAAGTTTCTCAACACGTTATACATTTCACAATTGTTCGTCTTGGATCTAAAGTCCACTTCAAGTTGTTTGGCGACATCCAGTAAGTTGTTAGGTCTACTGACACTGAAAAAGGTACATAAATACAGCTACAAGAAATCAGGACACATTGTCTAGCTATAAGCCAGCTTTGAGTCTATACATCACGTTAAGAATAGCGATCTGACGTGAATGACCTCTACTTTTTATCTCTTAGCGTACATTCCTTGTAATTGTTCTCGTACGGTAGACTATTCAAGCTAAAGGATGAAAGGAATTAATAGTATACGTACATGTTAATAGCTGGTTTTATATACCGGTAGTCTACATTTCCCAAAGACCGTTCAGGGAAGGCCAACAATTCAAACAATAGAATGTCCCCGCGGTTTGATTATCACTACGGAACTTTTACTTTCTGGACTCCGAAGAAAGAAAAAAAACCCGTTTTTTGTTGTGGGGACCAACTAAAGATCGGTTCATCGTAAATAAACTCATATCGTCAGAGTAATTCCTAAGCAGATAGTGTCGTGCCTTTCCATTGATTACTTTAGACTATTAACTTCTGACAGGCCTAGGCCCTAAAGTATAGAGTTGTTATAAGCTTTCTTAAAACACCGGTTACATGGGTGAAGCCTTCAAGGCAATGGACTGCTTGAATTTTTGCTAGAGATGGAATACCGGTACCCATATTGTAAAAAAACATTAGCTTGTCATTCTGAGTTGAACGTTTAGTGAATCAGTGCATATCATTGAATGCTCCTCTTTTTGAGATCAAGTAGAGCAGAATTGTAGCAGAGCCAAAATTCTTTACCTGACAACTTGAATATCGCCCAACTTAACATGCTAAGATTTCCAAAAAAACGAGGCTTTGGAGGATATTCGTTGTAGCAGATCTGTTAAATCTCTACCAGTTTGTATTCTGTCAAGTTTAGTAAGTTCCGGAACCTGCTCAAACAGACTCCGATAACTCAGGCCTTTCTACATTATTGGATTTCTCATACGAGCTTCCTTATTGAGAAATTGTTATAAAGAGTACATACATTTAAATGTGATGTGAATGAAAGCTATCAAAATAGTAGTATTTCTACCATCATGACAAAACGGCTATAGAATTTACTTCACCAGCATCTTTGAGACTTTGAATGGAATATGGACCGGTGGACTCATAAAATGTTTGAAATAATTATACAGTACTAGATTGCAATTTAGATTTATGGTATGTTCTTTATAAAAATAGTCTACTGAAATCTAGAATTGTAGAGGCGAGCTCACTCAATTATCAAACAGTTTCACTCGAATTGCAAATGACAACTGATTGTACATCATTAGTAGATCTATCAGCATCTATCTAATCTATAGTGTAACTTGACGACTAAGAAATTTCCAGTGCAAACAAATCCTGTGTAAGTCAGTAGGAAAAATTGCTGACCTCGATTTTGAGTAGTTTAATCAGTTGGTATCATAAGAGTGATATAAGAGCTGGAAAAAAACATTTCAAAGCTAGCTCACACACGCCTGAAAAAACGAAAGTCGAAGAAAAAAGTGTAGAAAGATAGCCGACAAGTTACCGAATGGACCAGGTCTAGGTCATTGACTCCTTGGGTAGATGTTTAAAAAAAGCCAAGCCAAGAGCCTCTAATTTTAAATTTTCTTAATCTACAATTTTGCATAGAATCTTTTTGCCCCTAGAGGCAGGTAACGGCTCCCATGGAGCAAAAAATTCAACAAGTGTTTAGTGACTTTAGTCTAACTATGCAACCGTTGCAACGTGTGAAGAATCAAACGACGGACAGCAGAGAGATCTAGCCGTACCATACCCATCAGATGGTGATTATTATTGCAATGTTGCGACGTCGTATGGGAGGGCGGCTGTGCTATATGTGATACAAGATTACGAATTTCTGTCAGTGCTACGCTGAAATTCGTGCGGGTCGGCTCAAGCCTTGCCATTGGCCAGTTTCCCAATTAGGAACTGCACGCGCAGATCCTGAAGCCGTTGAGTTCCCAGGGCTAATTAAGAAAATTCACATACGAGTGCACGTGACCTCCGCTCTGCTATTGGCCAGTTTACCAACGTGACCT
>JAJMKT010000086.1:0-63089 GCA_030563985.1 Geotrichum restrictum | reverse complement strand
GCTCTAAAAAGATCTAGTCAAACATCAAAAGTCAACGGAGTTATCTGTTTTGATTGCCCTTGTCGATTTGTGAGAAAGTCTACGGGTGGTATTGAGTGCCATCCAGTTTACATGCAGCACTTAACATCGAAAACTCGATATTTCCGAAATGTTTGAAATGACGACACCCATGTACGTCTACTTATTCAAAAGTCTGTTTTGCAACAACTGTATGAATGGATGTGTGTATGTAGGCAAACATCACTCCAATGCCTTGCTCAGAAATTTTACTCATTGGTTTTATGATACTTGTTACTCTCAGATGGTGCTCAGAAATTTCATTCATCTAGGTTCTGCTTTGCTTCTAGGATCTGGCCTGTTTCAGTCAACGATCGTAAAACTGTTGAATCATGAGTTTGGTCGTCTGAAATTTCTGATCATGGAGGAACAAGATGTTATGTACAAAAGTTTGATAAAAATAGTATGAAAGTAATTGATGGTGTCTATGTCCAACACTTACTAAGTTCCTACTATACCTAGATGGAAAAGATTGTGAGCTTTCATTGCGACCATTTAAGACTTTCAATGTAACCTGATGACTAAAATAGTCAGTTGGTATAGTCCACGAAGTGATTTGTACAAAGTACTCCATTCACTGTGAAGGTATTTCGTGGGATTCTTGACTAAGTGATGAGTTGACCTAAGTCACAAATCATTCAGTAGCGCGACGATACATGTCAATTTCTTTATCAATTCATGGAAAGACCTACAAAGCTGTTCACAGCAATGAAAACCTATCTGGCGTACTGTACATGGTCATGACTTGAATTGAATATGATGGAACATGATTGAACATGATGAAGAATGAAAATAAATAATAAATATACAGTATATAGCTACATATATATACTGGTACTATTTTATTCTAGTCTAACAAAGTTATACTATAAAAAAACTGGTGAGGCGCGATCGTTGGGAGTTTGAAAATCAGAGTTGGGAGTTTCATGGGTTAGGTTACAATTAAACCCAAAAATTTTTCAATCATGATCCGGCAGTTGAGGTTTATTCAATTTTTCTTTGAGCAGCATTCAACCTTTTTTTTTCAAAGAAAGCAGAGCACTTCAAAAATATTTATATCATGGCGAAACAAAAGAAAACATCAAAGAAGGTAGATGCCAAAAACCCTGCAAAGGCTGAATCTCAAGTCAATTCTGTCAAGAAGGAGGTAAAGGTGTCGAAATCTCCAGTGCCCGAGCAAAAGCCTGAAGTGATCAAGGCCGATGATGAATCTTCAGTAGAACTTAAACAACCCGCTACTGCCACACCCGCTACTGGCAGAACCCTCCCCAAGAGTGCGCCCACCTTTAGAATCATAACTGGATCATATGAACACAATCTTCTCTGTGTATCTGTGATCTTGTACCCGGAAACTCCTGTTTTCACGCCTGTATTTCATTTCACTCCCCACACGCAATCGATTCGATGTCTCGCACAGTCCAAACGTTACCTCACCAGTGGCTCCAACGATGAGCACATTAAATTGTACGACCTTCAGAAGCGAAAGGAGCTCGGAACGCTGTTACATCACGACGGCAGCATTACAAGACTGGAATTCTTTGACGATAAGTGGCTGTTGAGTGCCTCAGATGACGGCAAGATTTGCATTTGGCGTGCAAGAGACTGGGAGGTTTTAGGTGAACTGAAGGGACACCAGGCTGGCGGTATTAACGACCTAGCAATTCACCCCTCGGGTCGTATTGCTATCTCGGCTGGTGGCGATCATACTCTGAGGCTATGGAATTTAATGACGGCCCGCAAGGCAAGTGTTTTGAAACTGGGACGCGATGTTGCACTGAAATGCAGATGGGCTCCTGATGGAGCCTCGTTCATTTTAGGCTTTGACAAGAAAGTAACGGTCTATTCTGCTGCAGAGTCAACGCCTATCGGCCGCACACTCAAGCTAGCGTCACCATTACAGCACATGGATACCTATACTCTCAATGACGTTGCCTATGTTGTTACGTCCCACTCGAACGGTTCTATTGTATTCTATCCTCTGGCAGAGATCTCTAAAGAGGTTGAAGAGTCCGAGGATACAACGGAAACTGTTGAAGAGCTTTCTACTGACTCCCTCCCTGAAGGCGCTTTCAAGCTGGTTGGTCACGGAATTCGTGTCAAGCATTTCAGTTTTTACCACGACGAGCAGCCCGATGTCCACTACATGACCTCGATCTCCTCTGATGGTAACTTGGTGATTTGGGATCTTGGAAAGCGAGACCAGGTTGCTGTTTACAATACCGGCGACCGTTTGAACTGCTGCATCATGGTTTCAGAAGACATTGAAAAATTCGAAGCAATGAAGAAGCGAAAGAGAATCAACGCGGATGGCGATTTACTGTCGGAAGCTGAGGAAACCGACTTCTCTGAGGCTGAGTCTGACGTTGACTCTGACGTTGAGAAGGAGCAACTTACAAAGGGCCAAAAGAAAAACATGAAAAAGAAGCTCAAGAAGGCTCGTAAAGCTGCAAAAAAGAAGGTCAAGCTTACTGTTGAGTACAGCTAGATGTATTATTTAATTCTGTAATATAACCCGTTCACTAATAGATGGAATGAGCGCTAGACGCCATTTGGACTCTGAAGCACTTCCCTGGGTAACAGTTGTGATATGGAACATTGCAATGCAAGGACTCAAGATTTACCATTTATAGTACCAGGCAAATGAAACCCATTATCAGTCTCGAATCCAAAAAAGTCCTTTTTTCGTATTGTAGAATAACTAAACTAAGCTAAAGTTATGAGACTCCAGGGCTTGATGCCAATTGCAAATAGTATTTTTCCACTTGATTTATTGGGCATGTAATAAATAATTTATAAGCACTGTGATTTGTGAACCAAAACCAACCAATTTACTGATTGCTCGGTGCAGGCTTGATTGCTGAATGAGTCGGAGACTGTGGAGCAGGGGTGCCAGTTCCTCCATACCGTTCGTTGTACATTGGACATGCTTTGCTACAAAACAGAAACGTGTGTTAGTCAAGGAATAATAAGAGCAGATGATTGCGTCAAGGAGGAAACTTACTTAGTTCGAATATGGCCGATTGCTCCGCATGTTGCACATTTTCTGGTAGTAGATTTTCCTTTACCAACTCCTTTACCTTTCTTATCTCCAGTCGATAGCGCTGATTTTGGCAGCTCCACGCCAGCTTTGAGAGCCCTTCTAACCATTCGACGGTCTTGATTACGCTGTAACTTTGCAAGTGTGTTTTCCAACCTCTTGCGATGACGCTTATTTTTTTCCTCATCGTTAGACGGTGCAATTTGGTCGATACTAGAAAGTTTGTTAGTGCCTTTTGAAAAAGATTCAAATGGATCATGTACACATACGCAATTGACGAGTCCTCAATTTCTTGCCGGCGTTTCACGTACGCGCGGATGACATTGGGCTCTGTAATAACCTCCACTTTTCGTTGTACTGTTCCATTCTCATCACGCACAAAACGGGTGATTCGGAGTACTTTGTTCTGGCCTTGCGTTACACTATTCTGTGAAAATAACGACATGCCATCATCGCCACCAGGCGTCCTGGCAATTGATGTGGAATTCTCAGTTTCTTGGACTCCATCTCGCTTGGATTCTGCCTCATCCCATCCAAGGTCGTCTCTATTAGTGCTACTCAATGACTTTGCTTGAGAGCACCAGATGCGGCCAATTTCTTCATCATACGCCTTCTGTTGTAAGGCAACATTATAACTGTGACCGCCGAATTTCGACTTGTCAAGTTTTTCGTTCACAGATTCACCCATGGCTTTAAATCCACCTTTCATAGATGTACGCAAAAAACTGAATCCTTCACCACAACCAGATGGATCGCCTTCACCATGAAGTTGAAGCATTGCTTTACCTTGCGTGGCATTCATAAAATTCCGAGTAATGTTCCAAGGTGCAAGTTGCTCCTCAATACTACCGCCTTCCTCTTCTACTTCTTCCACTGTTTTGCTGTATCCCGCATCCTCCAAGTGCTGCTGACCAACTTGCATTGCTTCCAGCAACGATATATCCTCAGGGCTGATCATGCCACGAATCACATCTTCATTCGGAAGTGCTTCTCCACCCTTAATTTTCCAAAACCCCTGATCATCGCCATGGCGCTGGAACTCCATGAATTCCTTAAGCCGTTGTCTATTCTGCATCTCGTTCTGACCCGGGAAATGAGCGGAAATATCTCGAACAAGAATCCTATGATGATTGGACTTATTGAGGACTCTGAAGACAACCATTTTCAACCTATTTTTGCTTGCTGTAGTGACTTTTCTAGAGTGAGGACCAGGAACCGTAGTGACAGGGAAAGTTTGGCCTACTGTGAACATGTGAGGTATGCTTCGCATAAAATATCGCTGCCCCTTTCCACCACCAGTAGACCGAATAAGTAGAAAGTCTGTAGACTCAGGTTTGTGCTTAAACACTGGTGCTCGAATCATTTTGTTGTATAAAGTTGGAACGATTTTGCCGCCTTCGACGAACCCGAAATTCCAGAAAGCACTTCTATCCTGTGTACCTAGAACATTGGTTTCTCCAGTAGGAAGCTTTGGTCGGGACTGATCTTCTGGGCTGGCTTTGCGGTAGTAATTAATAATCTTGCTACCCATTCCAAAATTAGACAGCATGAGAGGAAATTCTTCAGAATATTCAAGAAGAAAGAACTGGGCAGAATCACCTAAAGTCAAATCTGTTGTTTTGCTGAGCAGTTGTTGGATCGATTTGCCCTTATCTCTTTTTCGTTTCCGCTGTTTGATTTTTGTAAAGTGGATAGTCGTGTTTGGCCTCACAACAAAAGTAGGACGGTGATAACTTCGCATCTGAGCTTTGGAAAGCTTTACTTTGTAATGAGGAGATTGAAGGCGGAGAGCAACCATGGAGTGGTCAATATTGAGGTTTCCAACTATGGAACGGATCTTGGACTGGTAATTTTCTTTGAGGAGATCGTATGCGCGATCATTGGAAATATTGTAACGGAGCTGAAAGTTCCTAGAGGTGGTGGGGATTTGTGCAAAAGCTCGTTGATTTGATACGGCAGGAATGAGCGCATTAGAAGGAGCACTGCTAGTAAAAAGCATGCGACTATCATTCATATCTAGAACTGGTTTGCGTTTCATATTGTTGAAAGTGCCTTCAAAAAACCCTTCTTCATCATCAGAATCGTAGATTCCAGCACTGAAAAAATTGAATTTCTTGGCAGGCTTTGTCGCCTTAGTGGTAGTTAGCTTTCCGTGTGTAGAGTGCTTACTGGCATCACTATCACTGTCGCTATCAAGCTGAGGCGGCGGGCTCACGGAGTCAGTATCGCGAAACATGTGGTCCCAGTCAGCAGTAGCGATTAGAAGGTCTCGCTCAATCATTTCATTTGCTACTTGTTGTTCTTTGAGCTCGCCATCATCGGCGGCGTTAACGCTAGTGATAAGTGCCACAGTTGTTGGATAAATATTAATGGTTTTTGAGACTTTTGCGTCTGTGCGCTCTTTGCTTAGTCTGGCCTTGAATCTTAATCGCTGATCAGTCTCAACCTCCAAGTTGACTCTTGTTGGAACCAATGGCCTTACTACTTTTGGGCGAGATGAAACAAAGTACGCACTTCTAGGAGCAAATATAGAATTCACTTTCAAGACGCCATTTGGTTCAAAATCTGGGTAGTAAAGTTTCAAGAGACGTGCCTCATTTTCAGCATCGTCAGCTTTGGTTCTTTGGGCTTCTTCCTCTGTAAGCCCTTCGTGCGGCTTTTCGAAATCTGTGTCGGTAGGTGGCAAAATGTCGAGGTCACTCTGCATGCCGAAGTTGTCGATATCCATGGTATGTGAGCCTCCACGGCTGTAGACGTCATCGGTGTGAAATCCTGTCACGGGCGTCATATTCTTTGGCGGCCTCATGCTCTCTCCACCCATCCAATCGTCGTCAAAATTCATTAGGGCCGCTGCGTATTCGCTTCCCACACGCTCTTCCAAGTCGGGAACTTGCTGGTCGTAGCCCATAGTGTGGGAGTCCAAATTGTGTCGTAATAATTGGTGTGAGCTGCCTTGCTCATCAAAAGGGTTTCTGCCTTGCGCCATTAAGGCTTCTAGATTATCCTGACCACCATCGATAACATTGTGGCCGCTGGGTTCTTCCTCTTCAGGTAAATCCTCGTCGTCGGCAAGTTCGTCCTCCTCGCCGTAATCAATGGCGTCCTCAGCATGCTTTATCGCGTCGCCACCTAAGCTGGGAACAGCGGAGTCCATTCCACCCACGCTAAGGCCACTGGACATAATACGTCTCCAGTCATCATCCTCTTGACGGTCGTCGTTTTTTCTCATTGGAAATCTCTTCGCCAGCGGTAAGCTGCTAACGCTGGTGTGAATAACTAAATTATAATAATTAACAGGTTGCTCGTCGCGTTTAACAACATTTGGTAGTTTTGCAATTTTCGCGTCGACGCCAAAAAGAAATGTGATAGTGGGCAAGGGCTTTTGCAATATCCAATTTCTTCTTTTTGACGTGTACCGGCCGTTCGCTAACGCAAGCAAACCCGATGATTTCGTATCCAATATTCGTATAGAATACACGAGGGACGACCCGTTTCTTTCACCGCGCGCGCACCGCATTCTACTTGGAAGACCGTCGAGTGGTCTAAGCTTGTACATGTAGAATCTCGGTTTCAGAAGCACTTTTTGGCCTGTTCCGTAAGGTTTTGCAGGCGCAGGATGTTTTATTGACCCCCCCCTAACCCCCTCTATATCAAGCATGCGTGGCTATCTCTGAGCTTCACCGTCCTTGAGGAACTTGCAGAACTGGAACAACTTAAACACATTTCAATGATCTCGGCTTTGATATTGTACAATCAAGCAGGAGAGGTTCTTATCTCACGGCTATACAGAGACGGTCTGCGAAGGTCAATTGCAGACGTCTTCCGTATCCAGGTCATTTCAAACTCAGAAGTATGCTCACTTCACCGTACAAGTTCTATGCTGACAAAATAGTGTCGGTCTCCAGTACTGACTCTGGGGTCAACATCGTTTCTCCATATCAGACACGAAAACCTGTATATTGTCGCCGTCACTCGGTCAAATGTGGATGCCGCACTGGTCTTTGAATTCCTCTATAAGGTGGTGGAATTAGGTGTCAGTTACTTCAACAAACTAGACGAGCAAGCCGTCAAGAATAACTTTACGCTCATCTATGAGCTACTAGACGAGACCCTTGACTTTGGGTTTCCTCAAAATACGGAAACTGACAATCTCAAGCAATACATCACAACTGAAGGTGTGCGGTCTCAAGTCACTAAAGTATGCCAACCAAATCTAATTGAGACCTCTAGACTAATAACCCCTCTTAGCAAAAACCGTCCAAAATCACAATGCAAGCTACTGGAGCCATCTCTTGGAGAAGACCAGATATCAAATACAGGAAAAATCAGGTATTCGTTGACGTTGTCGAAGATGTCAACCTTCTCTTGAGTGCTACAGGTGCTGTCCTAAAAGCAGACATCAATGGCCATATTCAAATGAAGTCACAGCTGACAGGTATCCCGGAGTGTAAATTTGGTCTTAACGATTCCCTGCTGCTGTCTATGGACGGTGAAAATCCTCACTCAAAACAGAGCGCTGCTGCTGGCGCGGTAAAGCTGGAAGACTGCCAGTTTCATCAATGCGTAAAACTTGGTCAATTTGACTCTGACCGTATCATTAGTTTTGTTCCTCCCGATGGAGAGTTTGAGCTCATGAGATACCGCGCTGTTGACAATATCAACCTTCCATTCAAGGTAATAGCACAAGTGACTGAAATGGGGAAAATGAGAGTCGACTACGAAGTCACTATCAAGGCTTTATTTGGAGTCAAGCTCTATGCTACTGATGTGGTTATTCGGTTGCCAACCCCTCTCAACACCTCGGATACTTCTCAAAATGCTACGAGTGGAAAGGTCAAGTACGATCCATCTGAGAATCAGATCGTCTGGAAGTGAGTGCTCATAACTGGGATGCTACTAGGCTATGCTAACTATGTTTAGAATCAACCGATTCACTGGAGGAACGGAGTTCTCGCTACATGCGGTTGCGACCCTTTCATCTACGACAGTGCAGAGGACATGGGCCAGACCTCCTATTTCGATGGACTTCAAAGTTTCCATGTTTTCCTCGTCAGGAATTGTTGTGCGGTACCTGAATATTATTGAAAAGTCCAACTATAGCACTATTAAATGGGTGCGATATTTGGCTCAGGCAGGATCCTATGAAATTAGAGTGAGTTGAACATCGTTCTGAAAGGAGACTATTGCTAACCTTTACAGTATTAACCTGGACTTCGCTTTGATTTCTAGCTATGACGAATGGGCATGTGTAGAAACAAGGCTGCCCATGTTTAGTGAGATACCGTTGTAATGTTTGTGCTGTATTTTTTTAGTAAGAGCTCATCAGCTTGCCATTACAGAAGAGCATCGACATAGCAGTGCTTCTATGCGTAACCTAGCTGTCCTTTATAGACTTTTTATGTCGACCAGCCTTTGATTCTTGGAATAACCATTTTCAGCGCATCTAATAATTTTATTTTTTCTCTTTTCCCTCCCAGATTTAATTCCTCCCAGATTTTTTTAATTCTTCCTAGATTAATTTTCTCCCACTGTCTCCAATCTCCCTCACATCATACTCTAAACTCGATAATTTTATCTGATTGTGGCGCGACATTGACCGGTACCTATCTGTCATCATTTCATCGGCGTTTCGTATCACTGCCAAAATGAACAGCAGTACTCTCTCGCAGACCGTTGTGGTAGGGTGTGCAGTGGGCGTCTTGTCGTTGGCTACTCAGTCGATAGGCCTCACGCTTCAACGACGATCTCATATTGAGGAGGACGAGAAACCCCTTGGGTGCCCTCGACTGCCCGCCTACAAAAGACGCATGTGGCAAATCGGGCTGCTCCTATTCTTGCTCGCCAATGTGGTAGGCTCATCCGTTCAAATTACGACACTGCCACTGGTTATTTTGTCGCCTTTGCAGGCGGTGGGACTAATCTTCAACTCAATATGCTCCTCTTTATTACTATCCGAACCTTTTACTCAGTACGCGATGCTGGGAACTATTTTTGTGGCAATAGGTGCCTTGATGGTGGCATTCTTTGGGGTAGTGCCTGATCCTCATCATAACCTCGCGGAGCTGCTAGTTCTTCTTCACCGCAAGCCTTTTATCTTTTGGATGGTGGGAACGCTTCTTGTCATTGCCGGCATTTTGCTACTGATTAGAGTTTCACGGACTTGGGAGCCCAACCCAAAACATCCGGACCGACTTCAGCTACTGCGTGGAACCATGTATGGAGTAATTTGTGGAATATTGTCAGCTCACTCGCTGCTGATGGCGAAAGCAGCTGTAGAGATTTTCCTTCGAGGATTTGGAGACAATTGGAAAGATCTCCGGCAATACCAATCATGGGTCATTGTGAGCTTTTTTCTTTTCTTTGCAATATCTCAACTCTACTTTCTTAATTGTGGCCTCCATCTCTGCTCCACTTCTGTCATATATCCCTTGATCTTTTGCATCTACAATATTGTTACAATCATGAACGGGCTGATATACTTTCAACAAGCTGGGCAGCTGTCCATATTGCATTATCTTCTTGTTGCATTAGGGACGATTCTGATTTTGGTTGGTGTGGTCTGCCTCTCATGGCGACTCGGGTTGAATGACGACTTGGGTTTGCATCAGCATCTATTGAGGCGTCCCTCAGCAAGTGACCTTGAACAATTACGAGGATCGGCAGCTGACTCGTCACACCCGAACCACCTTGGTCTATCTAGTCAGCATGGGATTCGTGAAGCCTCACAATCACTCTTTTCGGTTTTGAACAACAAGCCCGAGTACACTTCCTTTCGAAATCTTACTGTACCTTTCACTCCGTCAGCATTGCCAAGCAACGGCAGTTACAATCAAATACTACCTGAGTCGATGCGAGAAGGTGTTTCTAATAGCAATCGCCGAGGCTACGACGATTTGATGACTAGTCGGCCATTAGAGACGGCACCGATGCTCAGCAATTATGGAAACTCAAGCTATCATTCGTTTTCGAGCAACCATGCTGATATTCCTACTAATGAACAGTCAGGGGCTTTTACAGAGCCTGTATCGCCGTTCACGGCTGCCTCAAAAAACAAACACCGATACAAGGGCATGTACTCCCCGCAGAAATAATAGAGATAATCATGAGCGTATTTCCTTCTAAATGTCGTTGGTGATCTTACTCTATATATCTCTATATCTCCTCCTTACCACGCCCGCTTTCCACCACTATTTCATATACATTATCCAAACACCTTTTGCATACTTCTTGGTTTTTTAAGGGGTCCTCTCTCTCTCTTCTCTTCTTTTCAATCATTTTTTTTCCTCTTCTAGACCTTTGAATTCTATCATCTCTTTACTTGCATTTTTATGTCAATTTCATGGCTTTTTTTTTATAACTTTATTTCCTTGCGTTTATTCGAGTTTCTCCTCAACACAGGATGATCATAGTGTTTTCGAAGAGGTCTTTACAGCTCATCCTGGACCACAAACGCACCTCCAAGGCACAAAGCTCTCTCATCTACATTGTGGTGTGAGTAGCTAAGTACACCAGTACCGCCAGCCTCCAGAATGAGGTTGAAGGGATCGTTAAGGGGACGATCCAGCCAGCGCAACGTCAAACAACGCAATATATGGCCGTGCGCCACGATGAGTGTATCATAGGTCCTGTTTTCTTTGATTGCCAAGCGGTGCTCATCAGTGATTTCCTTGATGAATTCTAGATGACGTTGCTTACGGTTAGGAATAAGGATCAAAAAGAAAAGGAACTGGTCTTACCATCAATTCTCTCTTGAACTTGGGCAGGCATTTCTCCGTCTTCACAGCCCTTGGTCCAGATACTCCAAGGTCCATCTTTATCCAACCCTTTATCTTGTCTCATCTGTTTGATTTCGCCTGTTTTTTTGCCCTCATACTGGCCATATTCCCATTCACGAATTTTGTCTGTCTATAAATTAATAGATTTGTGCTCCATTTCACACCGCACAGTAGTGAAATGGTTTTTTTTTATAGTTAGCCGATAGTCAAGTAGGTAGAAATAGCCTTCAGTAAGAAGGACCTAAAAAAAAAGAAAGAAACAAACAAACTCACAATAACAATATCCAGGTTCTTGGTCTTTGATTCCTCCTGATTCTCAAGTAATAGCTCTAAAGTCCTCTGGGCCCGTGAACGAGGTGAAACATAAATCTTCCTCAAGATACCCAAGTCAATCAAACGGTCTTCGCCAATCAGGCCCTTTCCAACAGCTCGCATGCGAGCTTCACCATTGGCCGTCAATGGTAGGTCAGTGATGGAAGTGTGGGCGCCGCTCAAGGACCATTCAGTTTCGCTAGAGAGATTTTACTTGTTAAATGTGATTTCAAAACGATAGATCAAATAGTTCAAATGAAATTGTGTAGCATACCCGTGGCGCACAAAAATAACTCTAGGGGTGGCTGCTACGTGAGTCATGATAGTTGAAAGGATTATGAAGCCTGAAAAGAAAAAGGAATCAAAAGTGAATGATAAAAAAGGTTCAATTTGGTTTTACACGTTTTTGGGGCATACACTGCCATACAATGGTTCACGCACGGCGGTATTATTCCAGCCAATAGTAGAGCGGAAGTCCCTCATGCAGGGAGCCACCATTGCAAAACAAAAATCATCAAAATCTACTGCCACTTACACTGGAGTAGGGCACTTTCGATCAGTAGGATCTTTGCCATAAGAAATCACCCATCCATTGTAGCTTCGGCTCAGTGAACTATCGGACTGACGCTCAAATAACTTCTTAGTCCGGATTGCACATCTCACGTCCGCAAATTGCACAGATAACGTTACAGTGGGAGAAATTAATGGGCAAATAGCGATGATTAGTCCATACTTGGAGAAGTCTTTTCTGATTTTTTCAATAGAAGTATTGAGGCGCACGTTGTAGTGCTTTAGCTTGGTTCCCACTTCACTGAGCTCACCGTTCAAGCTGTTTGCTTTGCGCGAAAGTGTTAGGCATCGCCTTGCTCCATTATATACCATTTCATCGAGAATGACCCTGGGTAATGTATAGATGTTTGCAATTCCTGCGTTGGCAAAATGTGGATGGTAAACCTGACCGTTCACGAGAAAGCGACCGGTTTTAGTAAAGTTGTGAAAAGCAAGTGCGTCTTTAGCTTGAAAGAAATGAGCTTGAATTATTCTCACGCTTGGGCGTTCTTCGCTAACATAGACCACCTTTTCTAATGGACCTCCATAAAGTTGCGAAATGACAGAATTCAATCCCACAGACTCAGGAAGACCATCAAAGCATATAATACGATCTGACCTTAAGGAACTGATTTCGCATGAATTTGTGCTTATAACTATTTTATATTAGCCCGAATCGAAAGCTGCAAAAGAGTACTTACCATCTGGAAATGATGACCGGTTGTAATGGTTTCGAATAAGCTGATTGATATTCACAGCATCACTGGGCCCGCCAGTGTCTACTTTCAATGCTCCTGAACTTTATTAGCCACGGAAACTTCAACCGAAATCAAGACACTACCTTCAGCATTCCTCTTTTGACAGGCAGAACATGTTGGATTTTTGATTGCCTTTTCTTCTGGAGCCGGCTGAGACCGATCTCTTCCAAAAAACCAGTTGTGAGTGCTAGGAACCCGCTGCTGGGCTGGGTAGTCGTGAGTTTCTGTGCAGGTGCATCTCTGTTCGGCTGACGGAGGTACATTAGACGTGGTCTCGTGTAGATACCTGGGCTGCGGAGAGCGGCGTTTGGGTCCTGTGGCAGGCATGGAGCAGGATATTAACTAGTATAAGCAAAGCAAAGAGTGTTTAGATCTTAAGGATTGAACAAACTGAAGAGTGAAAGAGATATTGCAAAGAAATTTTGTTTAAATATTGGAAATGTACTCAGCGACTTTGTGACACTCCTTGGGTGTTGCTGTTTGACTTGTTTGTGCAAGAACCCAATAAGAGTACAAACAGAATTGAATTGACCCCACATTGATCCTGAGCGCGTGAGGTTCTTCATGTAAGTAAAAAGAGAACTGTTGTTTGAAGTGATAATGATCAATAAGGAAGATCGTTAAAGGAAGATCGTTACTTCCTGGATAAAAAGCATTCAACGAAGATAATCCTTAACTTCTACCTCTAGCTCATAAGCCAAAAGTTATGACGAAGGGGATGTTTGATTGAGTCTTGCCACAGTAGTACTTCAGTGAAGTTCAGTCCAGTCAGATCAGGTTTACCTTTTGACTTGGGCCAACATCTTCTTTCTGCCTACTATCTGTGCAGTCTTTGTCTAAGAGTCCTAGATGAATAAATTTTACTGAAATTTTGCTACAGTAAATAGTCTATAGCCCTACTTATTGTGAGTTTCTGCCATCGATCTGGCAGATTGATCTATCTTACGGCTAGTCTATCCTTAAACGCTCAGAACCCTTACTATCTGGCACGCTTCAAACTGCTAATTTTTTCACCGGAAATAGTAGATATTACCTTACTAGACTAAGTTACTTATAGCTCTATAGGTAATCCAATATGGTTCTACAGACTCTACACTGGCATACAGTAGACTCTGAGTAGAGTGACTAGAGTCTGAGTAGAATAGGTATATACCGTACTGTATATACTTTTTTTGGGTTAACTAGAAACCCAATACTAAGCCAAACGTCCTGTTTCAAATGAGAGTATGGAGGAGAGTATACAAGCCGAGTTTATTAACTCAGGTAGTTGACTAGCCCGTTGGCTGAGAGTCTAGATAAGGATGTGGTTGAAGTCTTCTTTTCCTACTTACCAGCCGTCCAGTAGACTAGCTAGTCAACAACGTAGCTAATAAAAATTATGTGCTTTTATCAACAAATATAAACACAGGACACTAAGAGTGACAAGAGTTTATATTATATACTCTAGGCATTGTACGGTAGTAGACAGGTAACAGCACAAGAAAAAAACAATACATGTACAGTACACGGAAATAATGGGTTTTACTGTAGGGTCTAAAGCGCATAGCTCGTTAAAAAGTAAAAAGATCATGAAATTGGAATTACAAAATCGCGTGCAGGTTTCGCTTTCACATGTTTGCATAGCTAGTGAGTCGCTAGAGCAAGAGGGTGGCATGCTTAGCAGCTTACGACTGTACAATGAATAATAGAGTAGATTAGTCTAGCCACACGTACGCACAGTTCCACGTTGAGGCAGCAAAGGTCAAACGTCCCTAGACTGAACGGCCGCAACTGCAACTTCGTTTAGAGTACATAGTACGCGTAGACTAGTACGCGTAGTGAATTAAAGCATCAGGTCGAATCAAGGGGACTGCAAGCTTGAGCGTTCTGTCGTTAAAAGTATAAAACTTGGCCTTGTGCCTTGGATTCATGTTTTAATTGCTCTTCTAGACCTTTTTCAGAGTGTTTATGCCAGGCATTTGGTCTCAACGTGGGAAAAATTGGACCGAATAGGAACAAGGCCTAAATAGTCCATGAGCTGTATTACAAACGGCATAAATTGGTACACAAGTAGTCTAGTACAAATAGTATAAATTGTGCTGCTTCTTTCTGTGTATCTGACAGAACAAGGTAAAATAGATCAATAAGAATACGGGGTTCGCGAGATCAGACTTTGACGACGCGAATGTTTATTTATTTTTGTCATTTCGACTCTTTCGTTGGCTGACTCGTTGTCATGGGCCCATGGTTGTTCAAACATTCTTTGCCGTTTGACTTCACTGAAGGAGTCTTTGTGCTTTCGATTAATTAATGATTTGAGGTCTATATTATTACTGTACGTGATTGAATAAATGCTACGGACTAGTACGGAGGGTTGACCACGGCTGCTTTAAAAATTGCAATTGTGCTTTGTGAATCTTGGCACCGCTTGTTGCTAGCTGCTAGCACTGCCTACTCTCGAGTTTTCAGTCTGGTGGCTCAGCTGAGAGGAGTTAGTTTCCAAAGAAGGTGTACCACGGCCGCTTCTTTTACAAAGAGAAGCAATAGTTGGTTGCATGTATCCAGGGCCGTCAAATGTGTATGCCCGGGCATTTGCAATTGAGAATGAACCTCTGTTTGTGGTTGCCTTTGCAGTAAGGCTCAAACTCAATTGCAAAGGGCCTGAGTCGACGGAGTGCCCAGGTTTAGTGATTGCTGTCTTTACAGTTAAATGTAGTGGGCCACTGTTGCTAGTAGCATGCCTAGTTGAAGAGGCAGTTGGTAAGAGATATGTTGCAGTCTTCAATGGTTGCCGTTGATGGTTTGGAGAACTTTGATTTTTAGGCAGGGCTTTTAATGTGCTGTGGTGCGGGTCCACATTCTCTTCGTTCTGAGTCTGATTTATTGCTCTGTGTATCTTCACCATGATCAGTATACTTCACTGGCTTTCTACTAGGCCTGTGTACTGTGTTTTATTCTGTGTAGTGGTGAAGAAGTACGGATCAGAGTCCCCTGAAAGTGCAATTGGATCAGCTATTAGGGGTGAATGAGTAGGGGTGGGGCTAGGATCCAGTAATTTGTGTCGATTCGAACCAGTGCTGATAATGATTCTAGTGATTACTGAAAAGGATAAAAGATATTAATGAGCACAGCAATTGGGCTGAAGTGGCCCAGAAGAAAGCAATGCAAAATCATTCTATGCTGGGCTTGATGGATCTTGTAGCCCACATAGCTCTGTATAACAGGCTTTATTACAGTTCTCGATGAGGATGCTTATATTAATGACTTGGACGTCTTGCAATATATATCAGCAGACAATAGCATGATTGAATACTTGAAATGGGGTTTCCTGCTTCAACCAGAGATGGGATGGACATGGAAAGATGTCTCTAAGGGCCCTACAGGGTCGTTCTCTCTCAGTTTTCATAGATTCCGGCGCCGTCGAGATATCTTCCTGAGTGCACATGTACCGGTAAATGAGTAACTGAGTAAATGAGGGTACACTGCGACCGTAGTCGCCATAGTCTATGGTTTTTTATGTTGCGCCTTTTTTTTGTCGCTTTTTTTCATTTTATTTCCTGTCAGTTCGCATTAAAGGTTTAGGGTTGTGCAATTTAAAGCCCCTGACGGCGAACAGCACAGAGGCCATGTAATAATTGGATTTTCTTAATTTTGGTCGTTTTTTCCAAGCAAAAATAAAAACTAATCGAAGTAATAGAAAATAATAGAATAAGTATGGGAATACACGCCTAAAATTGCTTTTCTTTAATCTTTTTTTCTCCCTTCTTTCGCCTTCTTTCCCTCTTTCCTCTTCCTTCAACTCTCTCTGCTTCACCTCCAATTATCAGGAAACACTAGGTGCAAGGCCTGCTTCACTTCTTTTGTCTTACACGGACACGATTATGCCTTCTTCCCAAATTAAAGCTTGAGTTTCCTACTCGCCTGGAGATCGACTTCTATTTTGGAAAATTAATACCAAAAAGCCAGCTAATTTTTTATCCCTTCTTATTCCACCTAGCGAACAACTCATGGACTAAAAGGTAGGCATTAATCATGCTATTGGGGGTGTCTTTAATTGACCTCGATTCTAACATCCTGTTTATAGTTATCAGTTCACCTTTGATTCAAACCGTTTGCGAAGGCCGTACTTATTTATACTCTAGAGTTTCGACTGTCCCACACAACGGCATCGTTAGCGACTACTTTACTTCTCTGGACATATAATGTCACTTATCATGCCAAATCTTTCAAGGTCCGTAGAACTGTTTGACCAAACTGCCGCAACCCATATTCCGCCCAATAAAGGCGTGAACGTTGATTTACTGAGCCCTGTATCACCACCTTCTTCTCCCCATTCAAAAAGCCAGCATACGGCTCCCTCCCACTCAACAGATCCTTCACAAAGACATTATCTCACATCTCATTCATCGTCATCCACTGCTCTTAACAAGTTCAACCGTCTTTCCAACATTAGCACAACCTCTGATAACTTCGCCCCATACTCTGCAAGTTTGAACGGGTCATCCGTGTCAATCGTCGATCCTCGGTCTCTCGGATACTTCCAAAGTAACCCGGTAGTGCGTAAAATATCGTCTTCTGTGCCTAATTTAACCATCAACACACAGCCAGGCGGACTCGAAAAGTCCATTCCAACGCCAAAGGAGCCTAACCAACCTCAGCCCGACTTTGACTTCTCAAGTGACGCCCCCTCTGGATCACGCAAAGTCTCTTTGGGTCCTTTCAAGCACAACACACCCTCAAATACGACGGTTAAGAGTGTCCGCTACACACCCTCTCACAAAAAATCGTTTTCTATTCATGACACAAACGCACCGCTTGAACCTCCACTGACAATCACACCCTCAAATAATTCTGGTGATGCCATTACTCCCCCAACCTCACCCTTAGCCTCCACCTTTGACACGACATTTAGAGAAACAAATAAGTATAAATTTCCTTTCAAATCCGCCTCTCTACCACATCTTGGCAAATCTCAAATACCCAGGAAGACTATGAATACCGGATCAATGAACAATTCGATGCCTTCTAAAAACGACCAACATCAGAGTAACATCCCCAGATTAAAAGGCAAAATAGACCAATTAGCAACCTCTCAGTCGAATCAGTCCCATTATACAGAACCTAGCAAATCGCCTAATTTTCCACCAAGTCGCTCCGAGGCTCCGCAAAATAGCAGCTTTCGATCAAACGGCAACATGCATCAGAACATTAACAACAGAAATAACAATAACAATAATGACCCCAACTCTAATGGGTTTTTAGAACCCTTGCCTAATTCCCAACCCGCTACTGGTTATCCCTTTCTTCGCGCTCTACACGCGTTCGATGCAACGTCTTTGTCTTCTGATGCGGCGCACGACTCGGAAGAAAACCCGGCCAGTATATGTTTAACATTCCAGGAGTCTGAAATTGTTCTGTTACACTCGATTCACCCTTCGGGATGGGGTGATGCAACTATTTTGTCCAACGGAGTTCGAGGATGGATTCCGACCAATTATTTTACTCCCTACACCGATGTCAAAGTGACTCCACTTCTTTCAGCCGTTCTCAGTTTTGTTCTTAACCCAAAATCACAGCCTTTGTCGAATGGTGAGGGCAGCGCTCCCACTAACAGTAATACCATACCAAACGGTGAATTCAGCTTTTCTCAGTCCTCCATTACTGGTATTGTTGCTGGAGTTCGATCTCTGCTAGAAGCATGCGGGACATTAACGCGTGATACCCAGATTGTAAGGCGATCCCAATCCATTCGTAAGTTCCGCAAAATACTACTAGCCGAACTTGCTATTTTGGTGTCCCTTGCAAAGCAGTACAGAAACACTACTGAGGACGCAAATATTGAACGTCTGGTAACTGGAAGTTACAAGATTATTTCCCGCGCAGTGGTATTTCTAGACATCTGGACAATCGATACCAGCAATCCTGCTCCCCAGACTGATGAGCATAAAGTGCCCCATGCTTCTTTTCACAATGGAGCCTCTTCAATCGACAATCTTCACTCTGCTCTCAGTCGGCGTGATCCACAGAGTACGGCTTATAACGCTCCTGGGATTGAAACCATCCATGAGGCCCGCAGTGGCAGTGACACTGAGGAGGGCCTCAAAGTAACGGTCAACCCAATTCCTGCTCGGACGAATCGATCTGCGAACCGCGAGTCTGTAATTTTCCATCAACAGCCCCCTTATGCTAAGCAACGTTTAGATGAAGTTAATGACGCCCTTACTTCATATTTAGGGAATTTCATTCATCGGATGACTGTTCTGGAGACAGACCCAACAGCGTGCACCCAAATTTTGGTTAATACACGCAAATCTATGCTTGCATGTAGAGAGCTTTTGGCTGCTGTGGAATCAATCAGCTCTCGTTCGCTTCCTCGCAACAAAGATCTAGAAACCTGCAAGGACAACCTATTTGGTCAGATTCGCACACTTGTCACTGCTGCTAGAGATGTTGTTGCAACAACCCCCTCGGGAGATGCCATGAAACAAGCTCAAGATGACGATGAGCCAGAGGCTAAGTCCAGACCTGCTCCTTCTTTTAGTGAAGTAACTGCTTCGTGCTCGCCGGAGGGACAAAAGCTGATTGACATTGCTACCGACTGTGCGCGTACGTCAGGTGAATGTGTAGTTAGGTGTCGACACATTCTGGAGAAAATTGGAGACTTTCAACTAGCGACCAACAGAGAATATCCCGACTTTTCTGATGGGATTATTGCTGTTTCTAACGGCCGCAAGCGAAATAGTCTTATTATTCCTAACAGTGTTTCTGTTGTCAACCCTAGTCCTTCCTCCTCTACGTTCTCTCCATACTTGTCCAATGATGACTCTGATGTTGTGTCTCCTGTGTCTCCTCTCGGAACATTTCCATATGGCCGTGGGTCATCCCAAACGCTTATAAACTCAAACTCTAAGCTCCCACATCCCAGTGCTCCTGATGCGGGTTCTCAAAGTGCTCGAAATTCTCCCAAAGGGTCTGACAAACATTCTAGCTTACTTCCCCACATTCCCAATCTCTCGCCATTAATATCTAATAGAGACAGTAACGAATATACAGGTGGTACTATGGTTAGTATTGATACTGCACTTAGTGCGCCCCATTCTCCCACTTCGGTTGACGGATTTGAGGAAGTGAAGCAACCCGGTCAATCATCACGCATCCCGGCACTGATAGAAGAAGATGACGATCAACTAAGAGAAGAAGAAGAGGAGTTAGAGAGGTTGCCAGTTCCTCTTGCTCTGGAGGATCAGGTTATCGTTGATGACAACGGCCGTGTGCGGGGAGGATCTATGGATGGCCTTGTAAAGCTTTTGACTGATGATAATGTTGACCAAGATCCAACATTCATATCCACTTTCTTTTTGACGTTTAGGCAGTTTTCCAGCTCTATGGATTTTGCGGAGGCCCTAGTACGTCGGTATGGGTCCGAGCTCGATGAGACTGTCATGGACTCTGACGACATTGAGATGCTTGTCGCGCGGCGCACAAAGGTTTATAACGTTCTTAAGAGGTGGATGGAATCTCACTGGAAACACTCCGTTGATGCTGTTGTACTACCGCAAATTGTTAACTTTGCCAACATGCACATTATGGACATTCCTAATGCCAAGGCTGTTATCAATGATCTTGCTACAAAGGTCCAACAAGTAAGAGAAGGTGAACCAATAGTGCCTAGATTTATTTCTGTTCCTGGTGGAAACTCCACACGTATGGCTGCAATCACATATAGTCATGCACCTATGGTAGGCTCTTCTGTGAGTAGGCATCTGGCTGGACTTTTAATCAAGGCTGTGGAGCATAACGATTTGCATTCTATGGACACTGATGTTGATGATGATACAAAATCTATTCAATCTACGTCTAATTCAACTTGGAGTAACTCTTTACGGATGGTCAAAGGTAACGCGCTGGCGTCAGTCATGGGTAACCCAGTCAGCATTCTAGATATAGAGGCCTCTGATATTGCAAAGCAACTAAGTCTAATTGATAGTCATTTGTTTTGTATGATCAAGCCTGAGGAGTTGCTTGACTTGAACTTTTCTGCAAAGCGCCGGCACCTAGGAATCGCAGTTAACGTGAATGAAATGACATTAAACGCCAACATGCTGTCTTCATTTGTGGGAGACTCTATTTTAGGAGGAGACGTGGCACCCAAAATTCGAAGGAATTTACTGAAGCAATGGATCAAAATTTCTGAAAAGTGCTATGAGATGAGGAATTTCAACAGTTTAATGACCATCATTTCTGCACTACAGTCAGTGAATATCATGCGATTGAGAAAGACGTGGGAAATTCTGTCGCCTCGATACGTTGCTATGTTCAATGAGCTGAAAAGCATATTGTCCATGGAGAAAAACTATGCGAGCTACCGAGCTAAACTTCGAGCCAACGAAATCCCCACGATTCCATATTTGGGATTGTACTTGACAGACTTGACGTTTGTGACAGAAGGCAACAGTACACATCGGTTACTGGCAGTTGACGAAAATGGGCGAGTGATTCCTCCTGGTCGAAAGCCGTCCGGTGCGAATGGTGGGCCTTCTTCTAGTGGCCATGCGAACCAACGGGGCCCGAATTCAGCAACAACAATGGTCATAAATTTTGATAGATATGAGCGAACAGCACGGATTATTGGAGAGGTTCAAAACTTCCAAGTGGCATATCGGGTTACAGCAGGACCAGAGTTGCAGAGTTGGCTCAAGTCGGAAATGGGCAAGGCTTACTCGTCGGTGTCAAAGGATCACAATAACCTTTGGCGACGCAGTTGTATCGTTGAGCCCAAATGATTGTAATACTATTTGTAATGATGATGTTGTTATTTTTTTATGCGATTTTATTTTATAAGAATTTTTATACTCAAGTTTTTTTATGAAGCGTTTTGTGATTTATGGTGATTTACTGGTAAACAAAGAGAGTAAAATAGATTTTAGGGATTTTTATAAATTTACATTTCATGAATTTTATGAATTTGATGGAAAGTACAAAAAACTACCGAAAAGTCATTTATGAAATTTGATGCAAAACAAAAAGAGGTTGAAGGGGAGGGATAGTTAATAATTGTTGCCATTGGCATATCAAAGACCAAGAAAAAACGGAAGCAATGCACATATTTTTTTTTTTCTTCTTCTTCTTCTTCTTCTTCTTGTTCTTCTCGTTCTTCTTGGCCGTTGTTGTTCGTATACTGTATGTGAATTCCCGAGAGTATTTCTTTAAAATTCAATACTCAACCTCATCGTCATACTGATCCCAATATGCATACTCGGAATCATCCACACCACCAATAATCTGCTGAAGATGGGGTTTTGTTTTTGCGCTAGCCACTGCAGCCGCTACCGCACTCACAGCATTGATTGTATTAAGCGTGTTGACTGTATCAGAACTATAACTGGAAGTTGAATAGTTGGACACTCCACCACCAACACCAGCTCCGGTAGAAGCAGCACCACCACCGACGATGCCTGCTTGTTGTTGTTGTTGTTGTTGCGTCTTTGGTTTTGACTCTTGGGGTAACCCATGGCATACTCCAAACAAGTCATCGTCCGAGTCATCAAAGTAATCGTGCTTAAAGATGGGATGGGCCTGGTTGTAACTGTAGTCTTCTTCGTAGTCGGGCTCAGGGTTGCCATAGTCGTTGTGGTGGTTGTAAATGTGCGTATCTTTTACAATAGGTCGTCCGGGAGCAACGCCAATGGTCTTGCCGATCTTTTTAAGCTGTGTCTGGGTTTTCAGCGGCGGTGGTGCTGTCGTAGTAGTGGTGGTTGTCACGCTGCTTGCTGCATAGGACCTGGGTGGCATGGACAATTGCTGGCCAGCTAATCTGTTACTGTTGATGTTATTGTTGGTGTTGTTGTTGTTGTTGTTGCTTTTTCTATTAACGGCCAACCCGCCTAGGCTCTCGTATATGGACCACCCGTGATTCGTCGGTAGCGACGATACCGTATTAGTTTCCGGCTCGCTCATGGACGACGCCGAGTTTGTAGCAGAGTCCCAGTCCAAATCTGTCACGTCCAGTGGGGCGAGATCAGCCTTGTAGTCTTGATCTAGAAACAACTGGTAGTCGCATTCCGCATCTGACACTGTTTGTTCCCAAGGCCGCCAATAGTACTCTTCGTCGTCGGCATCGCTGAACCCGAACTTGCGAAGTTTCCAAATAGCATTGCCGCCCGCTCGGTTCCCGTTGGCGGTCGTAGCTCTAGTACCGGTACCGCCACTAGGGACGCCAGTAGTAGCATGGATAGTTTCCCATACAAAATCCAGGCCCGCGCAGTTGTTGCTCTCCGTGTCACTGTAGACCGAGGGCTTGAAAAGGATACTGCAACAAGCTTGCAGTCTCGTTTTTGACAGCCTTCTGTACTTAATGCTCCACTCCTGGTCCACCGGTGCTTGGGAAAGGGACAGAGACGTGGTGGTTTCTTGTCTTACGAGAGACTCTGCCAGCTCAGTCAGGAGTTTGGTCGCGTGCGCACACGCAGCTTCGCTCTCAATGTTTGATTTGACAAAGTATCTCAGCATGCTCAACCGGTTATGAGTTGACTTTTGGTTGTGGTATCCCCTTCCAGTCGCTGATGCAGTGACACTAAACGCTTTCAAGTTGTAGATCATGTACGGGAATAGCAGAGCATCTAGTTTAGCCCAGCGGTCATGAGACGAAGGGGTTTTAGCTAGTGATGCTGGAGCTGCAGGCACTACCTGGGATCCCGACCGCCGCTGAACACCACCTCTGGTGTTAGACTTGATGAGATTGACACTTCTTCGGGTGGCAGCAGCAGGGGGAGAAGAAGATGGCGAGTACTTGACGAGGGAGGTTTCATCAAGTAGAAGAAAGATTATGTCGCATACGAGTGATTTAAAGTTAACAATGTCTGCCATCTTGAGGAGTGTACGGTGTACGATATGAGTATAATATAAAGACTTTTAGATGGATCGTTTGAAAGGGTCCAAGAGGGAGTGTTGAAAAGACTGTTGGCGCGATTCCAAGGTTCAATTGTTTTGGTGTTGGGTGCTGGGTGTTGACTCTTGGGAGTACTGATTGGTTTGTCAGGAGATATGAGATGTGGAGAAGAGGAGATGTGGGGAAGAGCTGTAGGAGAATTGGAGGTGAAGAAGAAGAGAAAGAAGGAGAATATGAAGGAGAATATGAAGAAGAAGAATATGAAGGAGAAGAATATGAAGGAGAAGAATATGAAGAAGCAGAATATGAAGAAGAAGAAAAAAAAAATTAGTAAAAGCGAATTCAAATCGACGAATTCAAGAATTATCAATAATATTAATAACCAATAATAATTAATAAAACAATCCACGACAATCCTTAGAGTGCCCTATAAAAGTATTTGACAATCTCCGACAATCCACAGCATAAGCAAAATAATGATTTAACAATCCATAATTTTTATTTTAATTTTTATTTTCCTTACGGCAATAACGGAACCATCAAAATGTTGTCACAGGCCTCGCAGAACCGGAAGCTTTATTTTAGGCCCGACTTTTCCTTTATAGTGAAATAAAGTGCTGCATTCATGCAATTCAAGCCAATTCGGTGCATAATCATGCATAACTGACGTGTATGACTAATATTCATACGTACCATTTGTCATTGGCTAGTTAAATCTGAGTCATTATTTTGTTAGGGGCTCTTTTTATAATAGCGCAAATTGAAACCTTTTTTCCTTTTTTCCTTTTTTCCTTTTTTTTATTTTTTATTTTTTCCGTTTCTCCAGAAACCGAAAATCTCAAAATTTCCCCAGAAACGAATTCGAGAATATTGGCGTCGACATCGCGCTAAAATAATCCAAAATTTTAATTTGACCCAAAAGATCGCCTCATTAATTTATAACCACTCATAACCTCCCTTATGACCTTCCTTACGGTCGACCCTTCTTTATGATCAACAGCAAACGATTAAATATAAACAAAAATAATATAAACACTAATATAATACTTTACAACACCCTTTAAGCAGAAGCTGCTGCTGCTGCTGCCTGTTGCTCACGGCGAAGGTTGCCAATGTAGTTGATGGCAGATCCAGCTTTGTAAAAGTTCACCTGGTCCTCAGACATGGTATGCTTGGCCTTGATGTCAAAAGTAGACCCGTCACTTCGCTTGGTGACACGCAGAGACAGTTCACCGCCGTTGTTGCCGTTCTTGGCAAGCAGATCAAGCAGATCAAGCGTTTCAATCTTGTCCGTAGAACTGATTCGGTCGTAATCAGCCTCGTTGGCAAAAGTTAATGGCAAAATACCTTGTTTCTTGAGATTGGTCTCGTGGATACGCGCAAACGACTTGACAAGCACAATCTTGCCGCCCAGGAATCGGGGAGACAGAGCAGCGTGCTCACGCGCTGAGCCCTCACCGTAGTTATGCTCGGCCACAACAATCCATGGTCGTGACTCGTTCTTCCATTTGATCATGAGGTCGGGGATAGAGTGTTCAGTGCCGTCAAAGTCAGAGACAACGTTGACTTTTCCGGTCTCTTCATTCTGGGCTCCAATCAAGGTGTTGTTGGATATGTTTTCAAGGTGGCCCTTGTACTTGAGCCACACGCCAGCAGCAGAAATGTGATCGGTGGTGCACTTGCCCTTGACCTTGAGCAAAACAGTAGTCTCCACTTCCTTGTTGTCAAAAGCCTCAAAGGGCTCGAGCAGACTTAATCGCTCAGAAGTGGGGGATACGGCGACAGGAGCGTGCTCGTCGGGCGTGGGATCGGTTTCAGGGTAGAACTGTGTACGAGGTCCCTTGGTGAAACCTCCATTCTTGGCCTCAGGAAGCTCAAGAGCGGGAGGAGGAGGGCTGAATCTAAACTCACTGCCGGACTCGGTGATAATGGCATCGGTCATGGGGTTGAAATTCGTGGAACCAGCGTAAATCATGGCAGTCACAATTTCAGGAGACGTCAAAAAGTTGAATGTGTTTGGGTTACCGTCGTTACGGGCTCTGAAGTTTCTGTTGTAAGAAGTCAGAATGGAGTTGGAAGGGAACTTGTCCTCAGAGTTCTTGGTCTCTAAGTAGAGATCCTCGTTTGATCTATCCCACTGGCCAATACAAGGACCACAGGCGTTAGACAAAATCTTTGCACCGGCGTTTTCGAAAATAGCGGTGAGCCCGTCGCGCTCAATGGTGGCACGGATTTGTTCAGAACCAGGAGTCACAAAGAATGGAATCTTGGGCTTAAGACCGCTCTTGGTCGCCTCGGCAATGATGGAGGCAGCACGGGTCATGTCCTGGTACGAAGAGTTGGTGCAAGATCCGATAAGACCGGCTGAGATCTCCTCGGGCCAGTTGTTCTCCTTGGCTGCGCCAGCAAACTTGGAGATGGGTGTAGCCAAATCGGGAGTAAAAGGTCCGTTGACGGTAGGTTCAAGGCCAGAAAGGTTAATTTCGACAACCTCGTCGTATTCAGCACCCTCGTCAGCACTGAGAAAGTTGTATTGCTTGTTGACCTGCTCTACAACTGATGCAATGGGAGCGCGGTGAGTGGCATCCAGATATCGCTTCATAGAAGCGGTAAAGGGGAAGGTGGAGGTAGTGGCTCCCAATTCAGCACCCATGTTGCAGATAGTGGCCATGCCGGTCGCAGAAAGTGTCTCGACACCCTCGCCAAAATACTCAATAATGTAGCCAGTTCCGCCTCGCACAGTCAGTTTACCAGCGAGATGAGTAATAACGTCCTTGGGAGCAGACCAGCCGCTGAGGGATCCAGTAAGCTTGACACCTAGAACCTTGGGCGCCTTCAATTCCCAAGGAGTGCCCGTCAGGGCATCAACGGCATCTGCACCACCCACACCAATGGCAATGGCACCCATACCACCGGCATTAGGAGTGTGTGAATCAGTACCCAGCATCATGAGACCTGGAACCGAAAAGTTTTCAAGAACAATCTGATGAATAATTCCAGATCCAGGGCCCCAGAATTGAATTCCGTACTTCTTTCCGCAGGACTCCAGGAAGTCGAAAACCTCCTTGTTTGTAGCGATCGACCTGGGCAGGTCATCCTCGGCACCGTTCTGGCCAACAATCAAATGATCGCAGTGAATGGATGCAGGTACAATAGTAGACTTCATTCCACAGGTCATGAACTGGAGCAATGCCATTTGAGCCGACGCATCTTGCATGGCGACTCGATCTGGGTTCAGCTTGAGGTACGCTTGACCACGAATATCACGGGTGTTGGACGACAGCAGACTCTCCTCAGGCTGACACAGATGCGAGTAGAGAATCTTTTCGGCGAGGGTTAAAGGCTGGTTGTTGAGAATCTTTTTGACACTGCTGAGTCTGTTGATGAGGGCAGCGTAGGGAGGAGTTCTCGATGCATATTCTTGGGGAACAGTGAAGGACGAAGGATTTGCAGCAGTAGCGAACGATCTAGTAGCAGACGCGTGAAGTCTAGCCAGCGACGAGCGCTTAATAGACGCCGTAGTGATCCTTGAAGACATGTTTCCTGTGTGTTTCTGAGTCTTTTGAAGGTTGAAATATTTAAAAAAGAAGTAAAACAAAAAAAAAAAGTCAAAAAAATAATTTTTGGCTGTGTTTTTCTCCAGATTCATTGAGTCACAACGATTTTTTCAGTTGTGGGGGTTTGGGCTTGGCCGAGATCGCACGATTTTAAGCCAATGAAAAGGCAGCGATTTGTCAAAAACGAAATTGTAGTTAACCGATCACCGTGATGGGATTTAAGCGAAATTGGATGAAATGAGAGAAGGTTGGTTTTTAAATTCGTAAATTTTACCCCAAAATATCAGTAATTACATAATCCAGGTTTTGCTGTTTGCTGTTTTTTGCTAGCACATTCTCTCTTTCTTCCTTTCTCACTCTCTTTTCAAAAATCACATTTCTTAAAGATGGCTCTTTCAGAAGAAGAAAACAATAAAGTCGCACAGTTCATTCAGGTCACTCAGATCTCCTCTAACGAGGCTGTGAACTACTTGGAGTCTTGCCGCTGGAACATTGAGGTATGTATCTAGTCTGACTTCTTGTGTGGGACCCTCTCTAATAATGTGTACAGGAAGCAACAGCCATGTATTTCCACGACCAGGCTGGCGATGAAAGTGGCTCAAGCGCCGCTATCCCGGAAAGCTCAGCATCGGACACTCCTGTCCCCAACTGGATGGCGTCCGCCACTTCATCTTCGACACCTGGCGCCTCCTCTTCGTCGTCCAGTCGCTCTAAGGTTCCCTTCAAGTATGTCTAATCAAATGAACAACAAAAATGTTTTTTCAATCCACACAGATGGTCAAATAGTTTCTAACCCCCTGGTAGGCCTAACAAGCGATTCGCGACGATTGCTGATCTGGCGTCTAGCTCTAATCGTGACACATCGCCCTCGCACTCCGATGACGAGGCCGAGAAGAACTTGTTCACAGGTGGCGAAAAGTCAGGATTGGCTGTTAAACCGAATAGAAAAGATACACCGACATCGACGGGAAACAAGCTGGTAGCTGATATCTTGAAGCGTGCTAAAGAGGACCGTCGCCATCCTGACGATACTGATGACGAAGAAGATGAGCAGGCCGACCAGCCTCAATTCAAAGGTACAGGCTACCGCCTCGGAAGCGATCAGGCCCCCTCAGTAGTTGTCCCCGACCCATACGAAGAGCTCTCGCAGCAACGACTCCCCCGCGTAACTCGTACGATGACCTTTTGGAGAGACGGATTCACTGTTGAAGACAGCCCTCTTTACAGGTACGACGACCCCGCAAATCTCCCTTATCTGAAGGCAATTGAACAGGGAACGGCGCCGCTGTCTATTTTGAACGCCCAGCAGGGCCAGGGTGTAGATGTTCACGTAGACCGCAAGCTTGATGAAGACTACAAAGCCCCCAAGAGGAAAGTAGGTGGGTTCCATGGTAGCGGTCAGCGCTTGGGATCGCCAGTTCCAGGCGAACGATTGGCCAGCGCAGCACCTGTAGCAGCACCTATTGTTACAGAGGCGTCAGCATCAGCATCAGCATCAGCCAGTGCAAGCGGGCCAAGTTTGCCTGCTGAGACGGGAACTGCACTGGTACAAGTGCAGCTTAGTGACGGAAGCAGGCATCGCCGCCGGTTCGAGGCCACGGGCCCTGTACAGCAGCTATACGACTTTGTTGCGCACCTGCAGCCGGGCCAGGCAAGAGCGTATGAGCTGCAAACGACGTTCCCAATGAAGAAGCTAGACAACAAGACGGTGAGTCTGAAGGAGGCTGGCGTTGTTGGCGCTGTGGTTGTTCAAAGGTGGGTTTAGAGACGAGATTTGAGATCACATCACTTATTACGCAGAGAGAGAGTATATGGAATTACAGAGTACGAGTACTGAATACAAAGACTGGTGCAGAGTAATCAGTCTAGTATACACAGTATACACAGTATACTATAGTGGAGGAAAGTAAATGAAAGATAAATAAAAAATGAGAATGAAAAAGAGAAGTTCGAATTGCTTTTTGTGAGTGTTGAAAAATATAAATAAGGCCAAATTCAAGGGCTTTTGTGTGTGCAAAAAAATAAAAATAAAAAAAGATGCGAATGACAAGCTCACTTGGAATCAAAAGATTCAGGTCCAGAAGCTTTAGCTTAAGCTTAAGCTTAAGGTCAACGGTGGTCTAATACAGGCGTATGCGGATGTATATGCGGCGGAATGCGAAGGACGTATGCGAGTAGGAAATAGTCTAGAAATTTTTTAAAGGGCTAGCAAAGCGTAGCTTACAAGAGCTTATGATGTAAAGGCAACTCTGGCAAAAGGTACACCTTTCTAGCTCCCTTCACAAACCTATACACCGCAACACTCACATTACCAAGGACCACGGTCCACAACGCCATACAGCACATGACAGTAGCAGTTGGCCAGCATAAAGTCTGGATATTGCCGGGTGTTTCCCAGTAATGCGTGGACAAGAAAAAAACGGCATACCAAACCCAAGATCGTAAGGAAATCCAAAATGTGGTGGTGAAGAGTAAAAAGGTGAGGGAAAGTAGGAGGTTGAGGAAGAGTGGTTTTAGAGACGCTGAAGCTGAGGTTGAGGTTGAGGCTGGGGGTGAAATAGGGCTAGAGAGGGGTGCTGAGATGGGCGTCGAGATGGGTGTCGAGACCGAGAGAGGAAGAGGAAGCAGGCTTTTTGTACAACTTGACCATAAATTTCGTCTAAAGCCCTTTTTATTCACAGGGCCCCGACCCCATTGCAATATTCGTCTTGTTGTCGTTGGTGATGATGAAGGTGAGGGCGATACTGCGTAGAGCCCCACGACAGCAGCCAAGCCCAATCCCAGCAATGACACCTTAACAGCCATAAGCAGGCGAGCGAGATGAACCAAGTCGTGTGCCATGACTCGACCTGTATTTTCGGGTGTATCAGAGTGTAATTCGTTAGCTATACCCAAGAGGGCCGTGAAATTGAGGTGGTTTTGGAAGTAGCTTGTGTAGATAAGTGTGAGCTTCTTCCTATTTGTCGTTGGTTGTTGTTGTTGTTGTTCCAGCTGTAACGTATTGTCAACATCTGCCGCCGGCAACTGTGGTGATAGCGCCAGCTGTGATGGGGATAGTGAAGCGAATCCTCGAAAGAGGTAAACTTGGTACTTATCTGAGACTCTTACTGGTGGTATTTGAAGACGATGGTTTGAATTCCTCGGCTCTAATTCATGTCCAGAATTACCCGAACCAACCGAACCAGCGGTGGTAGTAGAGCCAACAGAATTATCTGAACCAACCGAACCAGTAGTAGAACCAACAGAATCACCAGAATCACTAGACTCAAAGAGATTTGGCGCAAGTCGCGCTTCCGCAGCCCTGATTGCAGCTTCATCCAGCTCCACCTGCAACAAGTAAGCAGGCGAGACCAGGATCCCGCCGCCTAAGATACGCGGGAGAGGCCAGCCAGCCAGCAAGATATTTGATACGATGAGAAGAATGAGAGCATATGTGTAGAATGAAGGTGAGGTTTTGGTATTGGTAGTGGAGGGTTTGAATTGAGATGACCTTGAACGAGTGTGAGCTGAAGGCCATCGTTGATTCTCCATTTGGATAGCAGCAATGTCGGGATGTGGGTGCCGCCGTAATGGCGGGTTAGGATAGAATAGAGACGGTATTGGTGTCATATTTTATGGCGCACAGTAGCTAGGATGGGTCGTTGCAGCTGTGGTATGAGAACGTACGTTGCAGGTGGTCTGTGACTCTGTAGTGAAGAGGTCGACCCTGAAGTCTACGGAAAGGCAGTGAAAAGTAGTTGAACGTGAGGCCTGTGATGGGACTTGTTCAAATTGGCAGCTTTTGGTGGTGGAGGTAAGTTGCGTGGTCATTTAAAGTTAATTTAAATTTTTTAAGCTGTGATTATGATTATTGATCAGTATTTGCTTGTATCAAATTGCACATTACGTATTACAGAGCGCTATCAAATGAACTCGCGTAATCAGGGGAAATGAAGGCTGCGATGTTGGTCAATTGGTCTTGGAGACTGAGTTTGGACTGAATCTCAGCAACATCAGAATTCTCTTTAATTTAATATGGAACAGGACTTGAATGGACTTGAATGGACTTGAATGGGCTTGAAATAGTTGTGAAATAAGTTACAGGACTGTAAAATTAATATGTCAAATAAAATGTCAAATTTAAGCTTATCAGCGGCATACACTTCACACAATTTGAGCACGATTTTAAAAAGTAGCTTAAATGCTACTTTAAACCGAAATCACAAACGCAAAAACGACAAAACGACAAACGACCCTTCAAGTTTCAACCGAACTATACAGCTGCTCATCTAAACCTGCAACTTGTCCGCAATACGATTGCAAACCTCATAGTACAAGATAAACCCACCCACAAGAACCGTAATACCCAACGCTCGGCTCATGATAAACATCGTTCGCTCCTTATTCAATCCTTCAAACTCTTGTAAACTACCTTCAGCCAAGTCTGCTACCCTCATAAACCCAGGTACTTCAAATCGGCCGCGGCTCAACATCCTTTGATGGCGCCGCCGTCGTTGCATGTACTGCCGCTTCGCACACCAATTCACAAGCAGAGTGGCTGCTGGTTCAATAACCCACCTACTAAGTGGGCTACCAGCCTTGCAAGTACTTGCGTTGATTGAGCTTGTACAAGTTGAAGGTGCACATGTCGTTGTAGATTGTTCGTGGTCTGAGATAGGGCTCCAACAGCCACTACTACCGCTACCGCTACCAATCGAATCATCATCATCATCATCATCATTATTATTATTGTTATTGCTGCTGCTGCCAGCTGCTGCAGTGCCACAATTCGTAAATTCCAAAACCAAACACCCCCAAATATAAAGACCCGCAACCACCCCAGTGCCAAGCATAATATTCGCAGCCCAAGAATAAGCATTCGTATCCAACACTATGATTCCAGGCGACTCCCAATGGAATCGAACTATGAAATCACCCATTACAGTGTGCACGCGGTCCACCGCTCTCCAATGAACGTAAGCAGCAGTCACATACCCCATTGACAAAGCCAGCAACAGCGCTCGTGTCATTGTAGGCACTACCGAGACACTGCTAGCAGCTGCTGGGGCACGCATGGATTTACCTGTGGTGGTGGTAGTAGTACTTGCCAATGTCAACACCCTTGACCCACCACCGCATTTCCGACGTAGTAGCCGCCCACGGCAACGGCCAAGGCCAAGGCCAAGGCCCCCACTGCCGCTTCTTCTGCCACAGTCCACAAGAGCCAAGCCCACAACCATCAACTGCGTAACGCCAAGCCCCGTCAGACCAATCACGCATCTTACCACCACTCTGAACTGCGTGGCAGTTTTCTGGTTATGCCGTTCCATGGCGTGGATTGTATTCTCAAGCGTGTCGCTGTGAATTCCGTCATGGGGGACTCCTAGCAGTACGCGCAGGTCGGGCCAATAGGTGAGCGAGGGGGGTGAGCAGTAGAGAGGTGGGGGTCTGATGATTTGGAAAAATCCGGGGTTTTTGGGGGTTGAGGGGGTGGGTAGGCCTATGGTTGTTTTGGCCGTGCTTCTGTGGTTGCCTTTGCCGGTACCTACGTTGATGGTAGTGTGTTCGGGCTCGGGCTGGTTCCGTTTGATTTTGTTGTTGTTGTTGTTGTTGTTGTTGTTGTTGTCGCTATCTTTGGTGAGGTGTGGTAGACGAGCCCCAGGGGGTCCTTTCGTCTCCGTCTCTGCTGTCCCTGATTCCGCTGTCTCTGTCTCTGTCTCCGTTTCCCTCATCCCCGCCGGACAGTAATTAAACAAGGAGACCACATATTTCGACGTAGGCTGACCTAGCAGCCTACTCGTGTAAATGGAAGCCTCTTCATTTAGGGAAATTTTGGCAAACGGGATAAGGGCAAAGGTAGAAGAAGAAGAAGTAGTCGACGATGATGATGCTGAGAAGTAGGCTGAAATAGGAGTTGAAAGGAGTGGAAGTAAAGGCACACAAGTTGCGACCAGCGCTAAAGCTGCTGTCAAGTAGTAGTAACGGTAGTAGTGGCGACGACAGCGTAGGCGTGAGTTTGATGAGTATGAGTTTGAGTGTAGGTTTGAGTGTGAGCGTGGCCGTGAATGTGATTGTGATCGTGATAGTGACCGCTCATGAGGACGGCACACTTGAGACCGTTTATTCGAATTATTGTCCATGATAAAGTCTAGTACAGAATGCGAGTCCATGAATTGTCTATGCTGTAGTCTGTAGTCTGTAGTCTATGGTCTAAGTTTGAAAAGAGAGCTCTAGAAGTCTAGCTAGCATACATTTGTATCTTTTTCTCTAATGCTTTTTTGATGCTTTTTTAGACTTTTACCGGTAGATTTTGGGAATTTTAGGAAATTTGGAGTCTTTTTTCAAATATATGCCCATGTGTGTGGCCCAAGTGAAGAATTCAGTTTATGATATTAATATGGATTTAAGGCAGCAGCAGTTTTTAAGTCTGGCAGCCATATACCAACTACGTAGTAGCATCAGTAACATATGAGCAGCAGCAGCAGCGGCAGATCTAAAATAAACGGTCAAAAAGGATTTTTAAAAAAGGATTTTAAAAAAGATTTCAAAAAAGATTTTAAAAAAGCGTTTAAATCAATCTTTTTTTTGTTTTTTCTGGTTTTCTTTCCGGATAACATTAGTTAGTAACATTAGACCTAAGCTAGTTAGGCCTAGCTTATCATGTTTATCAGTACGTACCCACGCTTGTACCTCTCAAATCGCCTATGCCAAGAAAACGGTACTGCATGAGTTGTATCTATATATATATAGCCAATCAAATTAATACAATTCATAAACAAATACTGTACAAAATACAGTAATAAAGTGTACAGTACGTAACATGAAATAAAATAAAAAAATAAATTCATAACAAAAGCATCAAGACCCCCCTTTTCTAGCCTTTTCAAGTCCTTTAAATTTCAGATCCTTTTTTTTTTTTTTTTTTTTTTTTCCTTTTTTTCGCTTAGGGATTCCGAGTCTAGATCTATACGTGTGTGTATGTGCACTCCTCCCCCGTCCGACCGGGTCAACGTTGATCCTTATCGCTTTTTTTTTGAATCTTTTTTAGAGAAAACTAGAGATTCGACGAATAACGTACGTATAGTCTATAGCAGAGTATACAGTAGATACGTAAGACCAACTTAATCAAGTTACTCTACTGTAACTGTTACTATATATATACAACACAGTGTTGAACACACACACACACACATACTAGCTGATCAAAAATCCATCGCACTCGTATAATTCTTTTCAAACTGCTGCTCTGCCTGCCCAATAACTCCCTTAATCCATGACGAACTATTTAATGCCGCAGTAGCTGATGATGTTGGCAACGGCAGCGGCAGCCGACTGCTACTACTACTACTACTACTACCATTACCATTACTACTAGAGCTCATTCCTAGGCTTCCTAATGTCGTCGTTGACGAAGTAGCAGCCGTACTCGGTTTGCGTGGCATGACAATGGGAAAATTTCCGCCCCCTACTAATGACTTGGCGGCTTCTGATGGGTTACTTTGGTGCTGAGCCACTGCCGCCCAATCAATCGCCGACAATGATGATTGCTGTTGCTGTTGCTGTGGTTGCTGTTCTGGGTGCTGCTGTGGCTCCAGATGCTGGTACTGATACTGAGACTGATTCGGGCTCATGTCACCTGCAGCTTGTCTAGTCGACGGTGCAGTACCCTCTCTTAGTACAAGCTGCTGATGCTGATCGCGATTCTGATGCTGATGCTGATGCTGATGGTGGCGCTGATCACTTGGATTTCCCGTAACTTCATCCTCGTTAAATCGAGATCGAGTTGGGGTCACTGCTTTAGTGGCAGGCCGAAGCCAAGGCTGAAACAGCATTCCAAAACCATACCCAGCCGGCACCCCGCCCGCAGGGCTCACGCTATTACTACTGTTGCTACCAATAATACTACCGCCGTGGCCACTACTACCATTATGAGTAGTGGCAATCTGACTTGCAAACATAGGTAGAGGATGATTGACTACTACTGGTGTTCGCGTTGGACTAGTAGCAGAGCTAGTAACAGAACTGGCAGAACTGGCCAAAGAATTCGAGTTCACTGTAGCGGCCCATTCCTGCATATCGATATACTTGCCGTTGACTCGAATCATCATACGGTTCGAAATCATCTTGACTTGCATCGCACCCGTCTCTAACACGGCACTAGCGCTAGCGTTAAGCTTACCATTGCTATTGCCATTGCTATCGGCCACCGATATCGATAACGGATTCGAAGGCCTCATTTTTGTAAGAGGCATATGTGCACTAGGCTCGGCCGCCGTGCTCTGCGTAGACCACTGCGGTTGACCTGTACGCAACGTGCCCGTAGAGATGGAAGACGGGGGTGATGACAGTAATGAAACAGATGGTGTCGTGGCTGGAATGGAATGGCCGCTCGCGGGGTTCTTGTACATTTCAGGCGGGGTTCGTGAAGAACCTTTACGTACTGGCGTGTCTGGGGGTGTGTGTTGGCCTGTAAATATCGGGACAGAGGGCTGCAAGCTGTCATTGTTGTCGCTGTTTTCATGGGGTTTTTGGCTCATTTGCTTCGTGTGTTGTTGCTCTTCTTTGTTTCTGGCATCTTCGAATGCCTGCATCATGGTAGGCATATCTTCAGTGAGACTCGATTTAAGCCCCGACGTCGTGCTGTTTGTAAATAACGTAGAACTAGACATTGACATTCCAGGTACATGGTCTTCCGTCGTCCATTCGCGGTCCTCAGCAATCGGGGGCTGCTGGCGGCCACCACCACTGCCGGCACCTTGTTTCAGCGACGCAGTACTGGCACTGAGGTCAAAGAACGTGCCTTCCCTGTTTGGAGAATCACCCTCGAGCGAGTTGAGCGTTTGGGCATCGGAGTACTTTGAGAACATGGTCCGCAGGTCACGCACAACCTGGAACAATTCCTGCTGCACGGATTCAAACGGCGTAGACTCTATTTCGTCCAGCAGCTGGGACACGAATTTGCGGTAAGCCGTCACGAGGTCCAGATTACGCGCGGCCGACGCGGTATCCGCCTTACTGCTTGACTCCGAGCCGCCGGGCAGTTTGGCAAACAGCGCGGCCATTTCGTAGTGAATTTTTATAAGCGTTGCGCGCGAGAGTGCGAGCTGTAACGTAAACTCGAGGTCAGAATACTTGGACACGATACGAAATACCAGAATCGTGAGGATCGTTGCTTCGTCGGAATAGTAGGCTGTAACCGAGGCTACCATTCGTTTAAGCCGGGGAATGTTCCATGCGTTGATTTCCGACAGCAGGTGTTCTGCACGTTTGCCAACCACAATCGCGACATCCAAGTCGAACTGGCGCATATTATTTTGAAAATCATAGTTATTTAGTAGGCAAAACGTCCATGACTCAGTCTCGTCCAGGTATTGCGATAGGGTTGATAGAATCCGAAACGACATGAGAATATCTTGCGCGCGTTGCGGGCTGAACCCAACAACCAGTTCTTCAATGTCCTTGTAATCGAGTGAGTCGGAGTCCAATATTGCCAGAACGCGATCTTCCGAGTCGTCAAACTTGACAACAGACACAGAAGACTCCGTTGCCGTAGCTAGAGAATACATGTTGTTGTTTTTGTTGCTGTGGTTGTGGTGGTTGTGGTGGTCTTTGTGGTGGTCTTTGTGGTGATGGTTGCTGCTTTTGCTTGCACTGAGAGCAGCATCCAAGGTAGGTTTCACGGCTGACATGGTCGACGCGCGTAGATTTAGAAGGTGTCACAAGTAACGATATCAGTAGTATCTTCAAATTGGCATCCCAGCCAGTGCAAAATATAAGGGCTTTGATCAGAAGAAAGGTGGTTGGTTTGTGCAAAGTTATGTGGGGGAAGGCAGATAAAAAAAGGTTTAGGCGTCTCTCTTCTGATCAAATATTTAGGAAAAGTGGATTTAGCTGGTGTCGTTAGCAATAGGACCAATCATGTATCAGATTCCTTTGAAGCTAGGGATCGTCAAGTCAAGTCCAGGTGTTTGAGCGCAAATGCTTGAATATATTCAGGTTTTGGCACATTATTTCATTATTTCATGTCTTGAGAGTCAAGTTGAGACTCTCGCCTGATGTTAAGTGCTTGAGCCCATACTATTCAAAAGTGGACTGTTTTCACCTTTTGAACGCAAATCCTGTCGGTTCACTCCACCAAACGCTGCTTAAAATGTCAATCCAACCTTCTCAAACGCTCCCATTAAATTCATTTCGTGCCCGATTTTCATGGCTTCATGCCTTTTTTTTCACTACGGGACCACTCATCATACTCCAGTAACTCCACTATGTGCACCTACCATATATTACAATTGTCAACGGTTTTCAACCTGTTCCCCAGGATACTGCCGTCCTTCTCAACGTCTCCTCCTCTTAAACACTTGGAACCTTCAACGCATTACTGTATAACGCTGCATTAAATAAAATAATTACTCTCATTAACTCATGCTATTTCTTCTCGGCACGCTCGATGACTCGTTTGGCATGCTCCAAATCGACCTCTGGAACAACCTGAGCGACTGCATCGTCAGTCGCCTCGATTCCGTTATTATCCAGTTCATTCAACATTTCAAAAGTCGACATAACCGAAACAGCAGCAGAATCAGGGCGAAGCATAAACACTCCATTCTCATTAGTTAAGCTCTGGCCCAATAATTGCTGTAGTGCCAAAGATCCCCCAAACGGTTGCGCAGAAGCATCGTCGTCCGACGAAGGAGGCAAATTTTGATTCTGTTCTGAGTTTGGCTTGGGCTGAGCACTCTCTACAGGAGCAACCGGGCCTTCGCCAGCAGCAACACGGGCACCAATCATATCATACCATTCCTCCTGGGTCTTGCCGTTCAAGATTCCTACAATCATCATGGTCATGTTATCGCAGCCAATCCCGCTGAGATCGGAAGCAGGAGCAAGACAATGACCCATAATATTCTCACAGATATAAACAAGATCCTGCTTCTCAGCAATTCCACGGCGCACAAATTCAACTACTTCTTGGGAGTCCATGCAGTCCCAAATACCATCACAGGCAAGAATGAGGAACTCGTCGTCAGGCGAAATTTCATGCTCCATCACGTCAGGAAACACTGTAACAATCTGCTCCTCCGGGGGCAGAGATGCACTGCGCTTGAATTCAAAGTCTCCAATGGCACGGGACAGCGCCAGGTTACCATTTACACGGCCAGCCTCAACAAACCCACCGGCAGCACAGATACGGGCACGCTCGCCCTCATTCTGAGGCTTGTGGTCGAAGGACAGAGGTTTGGCAATTCCTTTGACGCCCAGAACAGTTCTGGAGTCGCCAGAGTTGGCACAGTAGATTCGGTTCTTGGCAATGATGGCGGTAGTAGCCGTGCATCCAGAGGGGTCGGTTCTAAAATAGGGGTCGTGCATGAGAGAGCGGTCAGTTGAAAGAAAGCCATCCTTCAAAGCAGCAACGTAATCGCCCTTTGCAAAAGCTTCCTGCCATGCTACGATACTGTGAAGATGATCTCCACTGAAAATTGACGCCCGGTTTCCTACATGCGTATTAGCTTGTGACAGCCGTGGAACAGAAAAATGAACTTACCTCCGTGTCCATCATAGACTGCAAAGAAAGAAACACGGTCTCCAGCAGGCGTAGGGGTCAAATTGGCCTCCGATTTGTCTTTCTCGCTCTTGGCAACATCAGTCTCGTCTCCGATTTGGGTCTTGCCTTTCCTCAGATCAAGAACGGTGGCATGCGAATCTTCCATGGAAACTCTCCATCCCTGCATGGACGAGACACCAAAAATTAATCGTTCATCTTGACCTTCTTCAGAGCTCTAAATGCATCGTAAAGTTAATGCTGTGATAAACGAAAAAGGCAACGTATAGTCTAGAATGAGGCCGCAAAGACATGATAACGAGATTTACAAACTAAGTTAAACAGAAGTAGTTGACGTATTACCAAGAGCTGAAGAATAGATCAACTCGAAAGATTACACGTCCTTGCCACCAAAGAAGGAGAAAAAGACAGAATCGGGGGTCATACCTTGTCTGTAACGGGATGTGACAATATCTGTCCCATGGCTCCTGAGTATGTCTAGAAGTTGTGGCGATTAAGTACTGTATTAGGGTAGAGAAGCGGTTTGATATAGCTCTCACGAAGAACGATGATGAAGAAGGGGGAGGAATAAAGAATAAATAAACGGAGGTGGTGGTGGTAAAGATGTAGGTTTGAAATGTTGAAATGTTTGGCGTTCAAGAGGAAAAAAAAAAACACAACGAAAAACTTGACGATTATGCTCAGATTATTTCAAGTGCAGGTGTCGTTTAAGCTGAATAGCCTTCATTATTACATACCAGTACAAGAAGCTTTAGCCTAGGGACTATGAGATAGCCCTGTCTGTGGTGGGCGGGCACTTTGCAAACGCTGAAACTGAGACTGCCCGAGTGTTGAGTGTTGCGGGAGTTCTTGGTGCGCGCCCATGAAACGAAAGGGCAACCTTGCCAGGCCTTAAGGAACCCTCGTGGACCAGGGCCTCCAGGCATCTGTTGAGTCTACATAACCAGCAACAACCAGCAATAACACCACAAACAAAACAACACCGTGTTATGTATTTTAGTCTTCTTGATTAAGCCCACGGTGCGAAACGCCTGCCATCACACAAGAAAGCACAAGGTCGGCATTGTCTGACTACCCTCTCACGACAGAGTGTGTTGCGCGACTACTACAATTACAGTTACGGCTACAGAGAAAGCTCATTAATTACGTATACGAGAGTGTTTAAATACTGCGTGAGAACTCTAGTTTGGAGAGAGCTCATGTGCGGGTGCGCACGCGAGCGATCACGTGCCAATTGTGCAAATAACTCAGTCCGCGTATAATTGAGACTACATTACATTGACCTTTTTTATCACCACCGCTTTCATCACATCTTTCATGACCAAGAACACCTCGAACCACCATCCCTCCCCCTCCCCAACCTTTCCATCCGCGATTATTTTCATCATCACACTAGAGAAGTTGGATATTCTGTATTCAATTGCACAATTTGTTTCTTCTCCTACTTTTTTTAGTACTTCTCTTTCTCAGATCACTCATACATCGCCACCATGGTCACTCCCCCAGTCGACCCTAAGCTAGATCAGCAACTGAAAGAGGCCGACGCGTCCGCTTCAAAGGGCTCTGCCAAGTCAAAGAACAATGACAAGAAAAAGCCTGATGAAGAAGAACTTTCCGAAGAAGATGAAAAGCTGAAAAGCGAGCTCGAAATGCTCGTAGAGCGACTCAAGGTATGGCAACTTTCGAATATCATCAACATCAATTGCTAATAATTCTAGGAACCAAACAGTGAACTCTACACACCAACATTGGAGGCTCTTAAGGACTTCATCCGAACTTCCACATCTTCGATGACTGCTGTCCCCAAGCCACTCAAGTTTTTGAGACCTCACTATCCTAGCCTAAGCGCACTTTACAAAGAATGGCCTAAGGATTTGCAAAACCAGCTTGCCGATGTTTTGTCGGTTCTCGGTATGACTTACTCTGGGGATGGAACACGAGATTCCTTGAGGTACAGACTCCTCTCTACTGTGGACGATATTGGGAGTTGGGGTCATGAATATATGCGCCACCTGGCGTTGGAAATTGGTGAGGAATACACCGTTAGATCTGACAAAGATGAATCTACTGATGATCTCCTTGCTCTTTCTTTAAAGATTGCTCCTTTTTTCCTGCAACACAATGCTGAGGCTGACGCTGTTGACTTACTCTCCGAAGTCGAGGCCATTGAACATCTCTCTGAATTTGTCGACAAGAACACTTTTGCTCGTGCATGTCTCTACATGGTTAGCTGCGTACCTCTTCTGGCTCCTCCAGATGATCTTTCCTTCTTGCACACTGCATACTCTATTTATTTAACTCATGGCCAACTTACCCAAGCACTCGCTCTGGCCATTAGAATCGATAATGAAGAGCTGATCCACCAGGTCTTTGATGCAACTGCGGATGAGCTAGTTCAACAGCAATTGGGCTTCATTCTTGGCCGTCAGCAGTACAATTTCGACACTGAAAACGACAAAATCCATCAATGTGTAGCAAACGTTTCCCTTTCAGAACACTTCATGTATTTGGCGAAAGAGCTTAACCTGCTCGAACCCAAGATCCCCGAAGACATTTACAAGAGTCACTTAGAAAATTCCTCTTTCGGCTCTTCTTCAAGCGCCATGACTTCTGCTAAACAGAATCTCGCCACTGCGTTTGTAAATGCATTTGTCAATTGTGGATTCGGCACAGACAAGCTGCTGAATACCGAGGTGGAAAAGCACTCTTGGATTTACCAAACCAAGGATACTGGCGTTATTAGCACTACAGCAAGTCTGGGTATGATTCACCAGTGGGATTTCGGTAATGGTTTACAACATCTTGACAAGTACCTCATGTCTTCTGACAAGAACATAAAGGCAGGTGCTCTTTTGGGCATTGGTGTAGTCAACTCTGGTGTCCATGATGAGACTGACCCTGCATTGGCTCTCCTGGATGAGTATCTTGATGCTGAAAGCGAAAGTGATCCCCTGCTCCGTAGTTCTGCCCTTCTTGGTATGGGTTTGGCCTACGCTGGCTCTCGCAGACAGGATCTGCTCGAGCGTCTTGCCCCCCTAATTTCTGATACTAATCTCTCCATGGAGATTTCATCTCTTGCTGCCTTGACGTTGGGCCACATTTTCGTCGGCTCGGCCAACGGTGAAATTGCTTCTAGCATTCTTCAAACCCTTTTAGAACGCGGAAAGGACCAGCTGTCTGATAAGTGGTCTCGATTTATGGCCCTTGGTTTGGGTTTACTTTTTATGGGTAAATACGAGCAGACAGAAGAGGTTTTGGAAACTATTAAAGCCATTGACCACCCCATGTCATCTATGGTAGACGTCTTAGTCACCATTTGCTCTTATGCTGGCACTGGTAACGTTCTCCAAATTCAAAAACTTTTACACAACTGCACTGAAAGAACTGAGGCAGAGGAAAACGAAGAGGAAGATAATGAAACCAACGAACTGATTCCAGAGGGTGTTGACGCATCGGCTGAAGGTGCCATCCCTACACCTGCTGCTGTTTCTGCTGCAGCTGACGAAGCAGCTGAGGCTGAGGCTGAGGATAGTGCTGAAAAACGTTTGTACGAAAGTCAAGCACAAGGATTTTCAGTTCTTGGCCTGGCCATGATTGCTATGGGTGAGGATATTGGTCAAGAAATGGTTCTGAGACACTTTAGCCATTTGATGCATTATGGTGAGCCTCACATTCGCCGTGCTGTCCCTCTTGCAATGGGTCTTGTATCTGCGTCGAACCCGGAAATCAAAGTGTTTGACACCCTTTCTAGATACTCTCACGATACCGATTTGGAGGTGGCTGTTAACTCGATTTTCTCAATGGGTCTTGTTGGCGCTGGTACCAATAACGCAAGAATTGCGCAGCTCTTGCGACAGCTCGCTAACTACTACTCACGTGAGCCAGATTCTCTGTTCACTGTCCGCATTGCCCAGGGCCTTGTTCACATGGGAAAAGGAACACTCACCATCAACCCTTTTAATACCGACAGGCAGATCTTATCGCGCGTTTCGTTGGCTGGATTGCTCACCGTCTCGGTGGCTATGATGGACCCTAAGTTGTTCATCCTGTCGTCATCTCATTCGCTGTTATACTTTTTGTCTAACGCTATTCGACCTCGTATGCTGGTCACTCTTGACGAGAACCTGCAGCCGCTGCGCGTCAATGTTCGTGTGGGTCAGGCCGTGGATGTCGTTGGTCAGGCGGGTAAGCCCAAGACCATTACTGGCTGGGTTACGCACTCTACTCCTGTTCTGTTAGGCTATGGCGAGAGAGCCGAGCTAGAAGACGATGAGTACAAGAGTTTAACTCACTCTTTAGAGGGTATTGTCATTCTTAGAAAGAATGAGGATCGTATGGATGTGGATAAATAATAAGGTAGAGAGGGTTAGTACGTACGTAGTAAGTAAGTCTGTATAAGTTGGATTGGATTGGAAAATGGAAATAAAATATATGCCATACATGTACGCTGATTACCCATGGTATATATACATTTGATTTTGGTCTACCGGTAGTGTTTAAGTATATATATATTCAAGTCAATTACTGGAGACGATCGATTGTAAGACTTATCAGTATACGGAATTATTCCATGCTCGTTTAGCTACTGTAGTTTGAAACTTGATATTGTGTTCAACATAAACTACGTAGTTTGCGTTATAGAATACAGTACTACAGTTAAGCAAAATAAATTTCGATTTTTAAATAACAACAGTTACGTTTTTTTGGTTACCAAGTTTACGTACAGTATACTATATAACATATATATAACTATACTAGATTTCCCTTCTACCGGTATATATAGAGACTTTTTTTCTCATTGCTTTGTTTATCTCTATCCTATATCTTTTTTTTTGCAATTCTTTCTTAGTTTGTTTGTTTGTTAGTTTCGTGTGTTTTCCCTTCTTATTAATATTTTTTTTTTTTCCCTTTCTCTCTCTCTCTCTCTCTCTCTCTCTCTCTCCCTCTCTCTCTCAACTAATCCTTCACACTAATCCCTTTCACTAGTCTAATCCTCTTCATCCAGCTTCTCGAGCTCATCGTCAATCATGTTATCAACATATGGAATATTGGACCCTGTGAACGTCATACCAACGACATCCTCAACCTTAGCCCTAAGCTGGCGTTTCGTTATGGTTTCAAGATCAGAGTCTCGCAGTACCGTACGAATGGTTTCGAGAATCTTGGCCTCCCGCTCAGCATCAATAGGCGTGGCCGGAGCTGCTGCTCCACCCATAACAGTGCCCATGCTCATCAGGCGCTGGCTAACAGCAGCACTTTGAGGGCGAGGAAGCATCTCTTGTGAGAATTGACCAAACTGTTGCTGACTTGGTGAGTGACCGTAGGGACTGCCCTCTGGAGGGCCAACTGAATACATAGATGCACCACCAGCACGGACGCTCATCAATCGGCCTGCATCTTCTGAGTACAATGCATTCATGTGGCCTCGGGGTTTGACATTATCCCATGCCTGCATTTCGTTGTGAACACCATTGACGTTATCGATCCGGCCGTAGTAATCGTCAAAGACAATTTGGCGGTCAGCACCCTCTAGTCCGGTTCTGGTCGCAAAAGACTTCCAAGTCTCCATTGGAATAGACTCTGGGTCAAATCCGTCATCATCTATAGCAACAATCTGCTTTCCGTCCTTCTCGCCTACTACCACACGGGTGTTACCCCAGCTAAAGTTATCCATATTCCAGAAAGAGTAAATAGGCAAAAGGAAAGAATGGATAGGGTAGGCGCCAACATAAATGATCATCCAGAAAATGTGTTGCCACTGCTGACGCAATAAGAAAACAAGGGCTTGTAAACCATATACAATGGCAATCATGATGACAGAAATCAATGGGAACGCAGAAGACTTCGAAGCAATAACGTAAATCAAATATCCGAGATAAACACAAACGGAGGGAAGCATGATGGTACCAATTAGATCAATAAAGACAATCATTCTCATACTCAGACAGCAAAAGCCGCACATATTTTTCAGTCTCATAAGCTCAGCCAGGTTGTGAACAGTAGAATTAATCCAACGACGTCTTTGAGAAAGCAAAACACCGAATTCCTCAGGAGCTTCAGTATAGGCATGGGCATCAGGAATAAAAGTGTACTTCATTTTCGAAAAGTACTTGGACATAAGAGTAGTCAAGTAACGATCTTCACCAAGAGAGAACAGGTTTTTGGTGTGAAGAGTATTAACTACACCAACGGAATAATCATCGATAATGCAGTCGGCGATAATCAACGGCTTAGCCTTTTTGGCAGTACGAAGGCGATACATGGAGAAACAACCGGGGAGACAGGTAACGGAACCGAAAATACTTTCAAAAGCTTTTGTGAGATGATGCGAAATGTAGTACTCGTAGACCTGAATCATTGTGGCCAAACTCCGTTGTTCGTTTTGCAGACCAGTCTCACCACAAATACCTGCAATCCTACTGTCTTTGCAGCAAGCGGCAACTAGACGATTAAGCGATTCAGGCTCCACCGAGGTATCGGCATCAACCATAAACAGATACTCATATAGCTCTGGATCAACACCAATTACATTATTGATGTGATGGAATATTTCCAAATCCATAGGGCACATTGGTCTCTGATAGTGCACGCGGTTTAAAAAGTTCATGAACAATATCTGAGAATCACGCTTACCTCTGTTTCCTGGTTTGTTACTTTCACTGGGCTTGCCGACTTTGACAATAACCAGGAAAGGTACAACATCACCCTCGAACTCATAAAGTCCAGAATAGATCTTGGCATAATTGAGCCGAGACGAACCCTCACCAACGCTGTGGAATGCTACTGGCGGTGGGTCGACTTTAGGCTCAACGCCAAAGATATCGAGAACAATACGTGGAGTGGGCTTATCGTTACCACCACCAACAATATTACCATCGCAAATTACGACAAGCAGTTTGCGCCGATTATCATATTTGAGCGCTGTAATAGAGTCAACAGCTTTACGAATAGCAGACTCGTCTTCGGTGTAACAAGGAACCTGGCAGATGACAAATTTATCTTGGAGAGCAGGATTAGGGGTACTACCAAACTGGAGAGAGGCCACAAACTTGACAAGAGTGACAGAGGAGATGGCAACGGCAAGAGACAGTAAAATGATGTTAGACAGCTGACATCTGTTTGAATAACGGAAATCAGTTTCACCAGCGTAAAAGACATTATTCAAGCATGCCATATTGTTTTGTTTTGTTTGACGGTCCCAGCCGAGGTTGTTGAATTCTTCAGTGATATCTGTGCCAGCACCACTTTGGAATAAGTCATAGAGGTCGGAGTCCAGGAATTCATATTTCTCGTAGACACTACTGTAACTCGAAGGGTACAACGTAATCGTAGCAAGGTAGTTGGTGAGATCATAAACCTTGCTATTGATGATAGCCCAGGGTCGGGCTTCAGACGTCGCTTGTGTCTTTATATCTTTAGTTTTGATAACAAGAGGGCCTTTGTAATATTCCTTCATTTTTGGCAGAAAAACGTCATCATACCACGTATAGTTGTATAATGCTGTAGTGTTGGTCGTAACAAAGTATGAACCACTCGTGTGATCTGCTTCAGGATAGTCTAACGTGGTATTCAATGTCATCTCAACAGACACATCGGAAACCAGTCCTCTGCATGCAACGGTCAACGGGGGAACAAAATAATTAGTCAAGTCCAAGCCAGCGAATTGCATCATTACACTCGCAGAAGTCTGAGTAGTACTGTCTGAATGCTGAATATTGTGAAACTTAGTAAGATCGTAAACTTTTCCTTGGACTGCCACGAAATAATTGCTCGAGGTGTCATGTTCAGAAACTTCATTAATGTCCCACACCTTGTCAAAATCAGGACAAATGATTTTGCCCAAGAAAATCATGTAGAACACAATAAAAATGTTGACCAACGCGATAAAGGAGAAGATAACAAACTTTTCTCTCCATGCCATCCGAACATCAGGTCGCTTCATGCCACCCACGTATTTCAGAATAGGACTTGGAATCCAAAACGTTATGAGCCACACAAAGAACACCCAACTTTTTCTTTCACCAGTCATTGGAATAACCTCAATAGGTCGTCCCGCGGCCTCCTTTTCAACGTCTTCTTTGAAAGTTCCAGTGTAATAATGATCGTTCTCATCATAATCTTCGTCCTCACTGTCGCTTTCGCTCTTTGTCCCTGCCATAAGACCGTGGCTTTCTTTTGAAGTTGTATTACCATACTGAGCCCCATAGTTCTGGGAGGAGTCACCTTGTCGTAGCTGCCCTTGAGGCTGAAACATGGGAGTTGCCACACGGGATGCCATTGTAGGAGCACGCTGCTGATCGCTCGTGGTATAAGTGCTAAAGTTATCTTGATGATAACCAACCGACGTGGCAGACTGGTTGTAAGGAAGCATAGGACCCCCTTCTCGAGCGTTGTCGAGACCAATTTCGAGGTCCCGCCATACAAGTTCGGAGAGCCAGATTCTGGCTGATCCGCAGAAAAACTCAGTGGTGCTCCATTGCTTTTCGTTTCTTGCCCATTCTCCAAGATTGAAGACTCCAACATTAGAAGGTAAAATAGCAGAATACTTTTCCAAAAATTCGTAAAAGTCATAATCCGCAGTGAAATCGATAGTGCGTCGCTTATGAGCCCACTCAGTAACAAAAAATTCTCTGATCTGAGCAGAAACAACCTGGCTAGACCATGCATCGTTGGAAAGGCCTACTGCATCAGCGCAGGGGGTTAAATTAATAATATTCCAGACTCTGCTGGCACTGATCAAGCCTTCCAAGTCCAGGGGTTCGACTGGTGCGTCGATCAGAGCAGAGCCGTTCGATACACTTGGATTTGAGGGCAGGGCTCCTAAGTATGATATGGTGGGATTCAATAAAGTGCGAAAGTTGGGAATAGATAATCCACCAGAAGACGGACTTTTAGCACTCAGTTGATTAATCGACTTGGAAAGCGACGAGGGAGTTTTAGAGATTTTTACGCCGTCTTCTTTAAGCTCATTGTTGATGCCAGTTGAGTCGTCAAAAACGTTTTTCAAGACAGCCTTTGGGTGTAGTGTATTGCTTCCCTCAACAATTGTAACGACAGAAACAACTTCATTGAGGTCTTCCTGACCCTCTGGAGTAGGTTCAGAGTGAAATGCATCGAAACTAGCTAAGAACTTGTTGAGTTCTCCAATGGTGCTTTCAATGAGGGAAACATAACAGGAGGCAATAAGCTCATCAATGGTATGGCGTTTGAAGGTAGTGGGATCAATACCAATCAACGAAGCGCCCTCCGCTACATCGCTTGAATTGTCGGAGTTTCCCAGCAGAAGAATTCCGGAAAGAGTAGATAATATACCTCGGAGAGTGGCGCCTTTGATATTGCACTGGCGAAGAGCGGTGCTCCAATCAGAGGCAAGAGCGTAGTCGTCGGAGAAAAGTACCCAGTCAGGAAGGGTATAGGTGCCAGATTTCTTTAGCAAGTCGTACTCTTCAGGAGATTGCTTGAGAGATAGATAGGCACCATTCTGCTTTGCCTCTGAGAGGAGTAAATGATAAAATACGTCAAACACCCTGTTGGAAGGTGAGTGAGGTAAATTGAGGAGCTGGTCAGGGCTGGAGAGGGGATTTTTGCTAGTATTGATTCTTGTAGACAAGATATTGCCAAAGGAGTTGAGAGAAAATGCTACGCTGAGGCCATTATGAAAACGACCAGACAAATTCTCGGGGGTGAGGGCAGTTAAAAAGGGGGTAATTACGTTCAAGGCCTGAAGCACAGCTGGATTTACGTGGGGGAATGCAGAGACACTTGAGAAAAAGGAGGTTGAGGAAGCGTTGTGAGTAGGTCTGAGTGGGAGGTTAGCACTATTCAACGAAAAATAACGAAAAGAGACTTACAGTACAACGACAGTTTGGTCCTCAGAACGCCTGTATGCGTGATCCCAGATGCCAACAATATATGATTCCTCGATGCTGGGGCCAAACACGAGGATGGAGGAGGAGTCAAGGCGGAGAGAGCGGTATTGGGAGTGAGAAAATGTCTGATGCAAAGTGGCAATGAGAGACGAGGTGGAAATGGCGGGCGAAGCGCTAGCCAGTGAAGGAGTGTCCATGATGAGTATGGAAGGGTTTTAATGCGGGTATGTTTGCCAGGAAACGGTGTTACGCCCGTCCAGATCAACTGGTAGAAGATTAACGTGTTGGGCAATAAATATTACGAGCAGGCGGGGCGTGAACGAGTGAGCGCCCTGAAGGTTGTTTGTGGAAGGGGTATGGTGGTTGCAGAACGCAGGCAAAGTCAGTTTGTTGTAAAGAAACGAGAGATGAGGGTGGGTGGTGTTCGATGGTGTTATTTAGTGCTTTAGTTCTCTAGTTCTCTAGTTCTTGAGTTGAGATGGAGAGAAAAGACCAGCAGAAGATGATGACGAGAGGTAGCTGTGTTTATTTTTACGGTGTTTATTTTTATTTCGCTGTTGCCATTTTATAGCGCTAAACCTGAGTAAAGTGAGTTAACTTTTTATTCAGCAAAAAAAGTCTCGTTTCTTTTGGATGAAAATTTAACGCAAATTTTAAATTTATTACCAAGTTTAGTGTGTGACAATGTTGTTGTAATGTTTTCTCCCTTTATAGGGCTAACGTTGCTATGGAAACAGTTGGCTTACTCAGTTGTTTGCTAATTCGCCAATTCGCTACCACAGAATAATCAATATTCTACGGCAGTTGCACCGTAGAGCGGCGTAGACTACGTACGTAGACTACGTAGAATATATACTAAGTAGTCTACGTATAATATAACGGAGTCGACCCGACGGTGTAGCTTGAGTGGAGCTACCACAGGTCCACAGGTCCACGGGTCCACGGGTCCAAAGGCCCACAGGTCCACAGGCCCACAAGTCCACGGCGAAGAACGATTGAGTCTTGTGAACTACTCAGTTACTACTACTCAGTTACTACTCAGTTACTACAGCTGTCACAGTATTGTCACAGTATTGTCTCAATCAAGTGTCTTACCCTGACTAGCTACCCCAATTGCCACAAAGCACCTAGGTAAGCGACATCATCAAATTATGCCTCCTAATAGGCTCCTAATAGGCTCCTAATAGGCTCCTATAGGCTCCTAATAAATATCAAGTATTAATGCGGTGAGAGGGTCAGAGACATTGAAAGGTTAGGGTGCTGCTGCTGTTCCCTCTGAAGTCCTGAAAGTACTGCTGTTCCCAGCTACAGAGCTACGTAGAGCCTTCGTCGTAGACTACGTAGTCTACTCCGTAAAGTTTGCGTAAACTCCGTAAACTTCGTAAAGAGCGCGCGCGCTGTCTCCCATCACGTTACTACACAACAAGTATTACCTAATTATAACATAACGTTGTATTTTTTAGGCTCACTCAAGCGCTGTAAACACAGCTATTTATAATTTTTCTATTGTTATTTTTATTTATTTTTTTCCAGTTGAGTCCTTCAAAAATAACAACACCTCGTTTACCTCAACCTCTTTTTTTCTCTCTCCCTCGCAGTTCATCCATCGTTTACTCTACACTCCCTTGCCTCTTCATAAAACCCTTTTGCATACCCTTATATGGCCATTCATTCGTTCCTCGCCTACCCTTGAATCCCCCCCATCTGTTACACTTCAGCCTACTGACTCCGGCGATACTTACATCATGGGCCACCAAGCTCAGGCTCTAACGAGCGACATTACCCTTCTGCCAATCTCTTCGCTCACGGATCACAACATTACCTCTCATGTGGCCTCCAGATTTCTTCAGGGCATGCCCTACATCTCTGTTTCAACTGGAACCCTTATTGCTCTCAACACAAACGAACCCTTAGACGTCAACCAGGAACTCATATTCAAAGATTTCGCTGCTCGCATATACAACCGACTCTGCAAGCGTGGCGAGAATCAAGCACTAATATTTCTCGGTGAAACTGGATCTGGCAAAAGTGAATTCAGGGATTGTCTTGTCTCCCATCTCCTAAGTAAGCTTTAACCTCAATACGGCATTGTTTCCAATTCTAACAAAATAGCTCTCTCCAATAACCCTCTATCAAGCAAAATAAAGCATGCAGATACCGTGTTTTCGGCTTTTACAACTACAAAGTCTATGACCAGTTTGAACGCTTCTCGCGCTGGCCATGTCTTGGAACTTCAGTATGGTAGAGATGCTACACTCATCGGAGCAAACATTATGGACTATAGACTGGAAAGGTCTAGAATTTCAAAGGTTCCAACTGCTGAGAGGAACTTCCATGTGTTTTACTATCTGATTGCTGGAGTTGCCGACTCAGAGCGTGATCACTTGGCACTTTCTGATCTCACATCTGCCAGATACAAGTATCTTGGTCACCACGCTCAATTACGGGTCGGAATTGATGACAAATCCAAGTTCTCCCAGCTAAAGGCTTCCCTGAAAGCCCTGGAATTTTCCCGCGCGGATATCGCAAATATTTGTCAAGTTCTTGCCGCCATCATTCACATTGGCCAGCTTACTTTTAGATCAACTGGTTCAGATGGCACCAGTGGTCCATCTACCCTAGTAGACAATGTTGAAACTCTAGAGTACATTGCCAGTTTCTTGGGAGTTAGATCAAACTTGCTGGAGAATGCGCTTAGTTATAAGACTGTCAACATTAGGACAGATCGTGTCACATTGGTTCTTGATCAGAAGGGAGCCCGCGAAAATGCTGATGAACTTGCCAGAGCTCTATATACTCTGTTATTTATGTGGATTATGGAGCAAATCAACTCCAACCTATCGCAGGACCGAAATACCCAAATGAGTGGCATGCAATCACTCGTTGACAATACCATTTCCATTGTCGACTTCCCTGGCTTTACCACCTCGGCTTCTGTTCCAACTATCGACAAGCTTCTACACAACTCTGCAAACGAGATTCTCTATAACTATCTTCTAAAGTCTTATTTTGAACATCCTGTTGAAAAGTTTGTGAGTGAAGAAGTCACTGTACCCGTGTCAGAGTACTTTGATAACTCCGATACTGTACGCACTCTGTTTAGACATTCTCTTGGTGCCTTGTCTGTCATTGATGATTACTCCCGCCGTGAAAAAGACGACACAGCTCTTATGGAAACCTTTCGCAAGCGGTACGACAAGAACCCTTCGCTTGACGCGATATCGTCTAGACGCTCTTTCACCGTTCGTCACTTTTCTGGAGAAGTTGAATACATGGTCGACGATGGTCTGCTGAGCTCTAACTCTGAAGTTATATCTGGAGACATTATCAACCTTTTCACGTCGTCTTCTTCTTCCGACTTTTTGCAAGCTGTTTTCAGTTCTAGTGCTGTTGTGGACTCCAAGTTTGGAGCTGAGGGAACTGTTGTACGTGCCCATCTTTCGTCAAAGCCACTGCGAGCCCCATCCATGGCTCGAAGGAACGCGTCAACCGCCGAGAAACCCAAAAAGAAAAAGCTCAGTTCCAAGAGTAATGCGTGTGGCCAGTTTGTTACTGCTATTGACAATCTCGTTGACTCTTTTGAGGGCGCAAACCCTTATTTTGTTTTATGTCTTAAGCCCAACGATCGACGACAAGCCAAAAATATTGATGCTAGATGTGTCCGCCAACAAATCAAGGCTTTTGGTATTCCCGAAATTGCTCAGCGAGTCAAAAAGACTGACTTTAGTATTTTCTTACCTTTCAACGAATTTATCAGATATTCGAATGCTGAGGGTTCTGTAGATGATCCAGGCATCGGCATCAGTGAGCGCGATCATGCTATTAAGCTTATTCAGACCAGAGGATGGACTGAACGCGATGCCCGGTATGGGTTGTCTGGAGTTTTTCTATCTGAATATGCCTGGTTGCAATTAGTAGATCCCAATATGTCATTTGTTGAATCAGCCAATCAGCGTTACCTGGATGCTGGAAATGTTCCTTACGTTCCTTACGGCGAGGGTGATGGCTTTTACTATGATGCGGATAACAAGTCAATCGGCGCCACTGGTGGCGACATGTTCCGTTTCAAGGACAATAGCTCCGTGAGCAAAGAAGCTTTTATACACGCTAAAGATGTTGGAGAAAGTGATGAGGATCAAGTTGATATTATCAAAGTAACCCGTGCCAGACGGTTATGGATGGTTCTTGTTTGGTGTCTCACTTGGTGGGTTCCTGACTTTTTCATCAAAATTATTGGCAAAATGCCTCGCAAGGATATTCGAGTCGCCTGGAGAGAAAAATTGGCCATTTGTATTCTTATTTTTGCGGCCTGTGCGACTGTCATTTTATTCTTGATTGGTTTTCCTGTTCTCATTTGCCCCACGCAACACGTCCTAAGTACTGAGGAACTCAGTGGTTACTCTTACACTAACGATCCTGATAAAACATATGGCTCTATTCGTGGAATTATTTTCGATCTCACCAAGTTTGCTCCCGGTCATTTCCCTTCTATCGTTCCTACCAAATCAGTTTTGAAATGTGGTGGCCAAACTATGGACGACTTGTTTCCAATCCAGCTTTCTGCTGTCTGTAATGGTGTCAATGGAAGTATCGATGATGCTATAGTTTACGGGTCTGCCTACAACTATACAAACACAAACGCTCAGTACCATGATTTCAGAGCTTTCCAAAACGACTCTCGACCTGACTGGTATCTTGAGCAGATGATGTACCTGAAGTCCAATTACCAAAAGGCTTACGTGGGATACACTCCAAAGAAAATTAAAAAGCTCTTGTCTAGTTCATACACTGTTGCTTACATCAACGGGTATTTGTACGACGTTACTTCATATGTTAATGGTGATATTAATATCCGAGTGCAAGATGGCAAAACGAGCCCTACAGGTCTCAATAAGTATTTCATGCATACAGGGCTCATGACGTTGTTTCAGTCTTTTAATGGGCAGGATATCACTAAAAGATGGGAAGCCCTTGATGTGGATGCAGATGTGCGCGCTAGCATGAATAGATGCCTGACAAATGTTTTCCAAATTGGAAAGGTCGATACACGAGGTTCAGTTCGATGTAAATTCGCACGTTACTTTTTGCTCGCTATTTCCCTTTTCCTGGTCGCTGTTATGTGTGTCAAATTTGTTGCGGCTCTGCAGTTTGGCACACATGCTGTTCCAGAGGAGTTGGATAACTTTATCATTTGCCAGGTTCCAGCTTATACCGAAGATGAAGAGTCGCTTCGCCGTGCCATTGACTCTCTTGCTCGTACTAAATATGACGACAAGCGCAAGCTGCTCCTCATTATTTGTGATGGTATGATTGTTGGTGCCGGTAACGACCGTCCCACACCCAGAATTGTTTTGGATATTCTTGGCTGCCCGCGCGATATCGATCCTCCCGCTTTGTCCTGCGAAGGACTGGGTGAAGGTTTGCAACAACACAACATGGCTAAATGTTACTCAGGTTTGTATGAGGTTCATGGCCACATTGTCCCGTACATTGTGCTGGTAAAGGTCGGAAAACCTACTGAGATCAACAAGCCCGGTAACAGAGGTAAACGTGACTCTCAGATGTTGGTGATGAGATTTCTTAATCGTGTTCACTACAATCTCGCCATGAGCCCTTTTGAACTTGAACTATATCATCAGATTCAGAACGTTATTGGAGTAAACCCTGCATATTATGAATACTTGATGCAGGTAGATGCCGATACAATGGTGGCTCCAGAGTGTGCCTCGCAGTTTGTTTCTGCGCTGAACAACAATAGCAAGATCCAGGCAATTTGTGGAGAAACGGCTCTTTCCAATGCGAAAGCGTCTATCATTACCATGATGCAGGTGTACGAGTACTATATTTCTCATAACCTTGCCAAAGCCTTTGAGAGTTTGTTTGGTTCTGTCACTTGTTTGCCCGGTTGTTTCACCATGTACCGCATATACCAGACTGGTAGCGGAAAGCCAGTGTTTGTTTCGCATCCTATTGTCCGCGACTACGCTGAGACGCGAGTCGACACTCTCCACATGAAGAATCTGCTGCATCTTGGAGAAGATCGTTACTTGACGACTTTGTTACTCAAACATAACTCCCAATTCAAGACGAAATTTCTCCGAGTTGCTGAGGCCTGGACTATTGCACCTGATACGTGGGCTGTGTTTCTATCGCAGCGTCGTCGTTGGATTAACTCTACAGTGCATAATCTGTTTGAATTGGCGCCCCTTAGCCAGCTGTGTGGTTTCTGCTGTTTTGGTATGAGATTTATTGTTATGTTGGATTTGCTTTCGACTATTGTGCAGCCTGTTACAGTTGGATATCTTGTTTACTTGTTTTACCTTATTGCAACTTCTACGGACGGCATTCCTATTACATCTATTATTCTCTTGGTTGCTGTTTATGGTCTGCAAGCTCTTGTTTTCCTGGTTCGTCGCAAATGGGAGATGATTGGTTGGATGCTCTTTTACATTATGGCAATTCCTATGTTTTCGCTGTATGTTCCCCTTTATTCATTCTGGCATATGGACGATTTCTCGTGGGGTAACACCCGTGTGGTCATGGGCGAGAAGGGTAAGAAGATTGTTGTTACTACTGAGGGCAAATTTGATCCTTCCGAAATTCCCATGCAGCGGTGGGCAGAATACCAATCTGAGGCTTGGAATCATTACCATGAGATGGCCGCCAAAAAAGATGCCGCTACCAGTACTATTGGCGATGCTGATTCTATTGCTGGACGTTCGTACACGGGATCACAAAACGTGCTTGCCAAGTCTGTGTATTCCTTGCGACCAGGTAGCGCGGTGCCTTCAGAGTTTGGTGAGTCGCGTGCACCCAGCCGTGCCACATTTGGAGCTGGTGCTGAAATGGAGATGAGCAATTTGCGATCAGCAACGCCGAGCAACTTGCCTTCAGACGACGCTATCACAACTGAGATCCGAGAGATGCTGCGCACGGCGGATCTTATGACTGTCACAAAGAAGAGCATTAGGTTGCAGCTGGAACAGACGTTTGGCTGTAAATTGACGACCAGGCGTGATTACATTAATTATGTGACGGAGGCCATTTTGACTGGCGAGCTCTAATTGAAGAGAAGAGAGAAGAAGCAAAGGGGGGGCTAAATTGTTTAAAAAAAAAAAAAGAAAAGCCAGAAAGGTTTAGTTGGAGGAGGTCGAGAAGAAAGAGAGAGAGGGCAAAATTTGTTTTTATTTTTATTTCCTGGTAATTACTAGCTATCATGTATTTTCTTCTTATTACACATTCTTATATCATATTTCTATTTCTATTTACGAGTACATATAGTACTATACTGTGTTACATTTTCTTGTTTATTCATATTCGAGGAGGTTAGAATTAGGTCAGAGAATTAGGTCTTTACATCAGTCTGTTTGCTAGTGGTTTAGGGTATCATTTATGTCTTGACTACGTACCGGTAGTTAATTATGAGTCCCTTGATTCTGATATCCCAGCTGTCTAACAATTTCTACCTGGTAATTATATCAATCCATGATGATCCCAATCTCAATATCTACCTGTACTCACATCTATGGTGGTAAGCTCAAAAGTATCAGTATCAGTATCAGTATCAGCGCCGCCAGTGCCAGTCTAAGTGCAGCTACTATACAAGGATTTGTAAGAAAAGGGCCATTTTTTCATACTTACTTTTGTGCTCATTTATATGGTCAACAGCAGCAATGGCGTTCAGGTCTTCATACGATGTCATGGACCGGTAGCAGTAGCACAAATAGAAACATCCACAGAAACGTCCACAGAAACATCCACAGAAATATCCACAGAAACAGTCACAAACCTGTCAACAGTTCATATCGCCCGGTTTGTCTGTCTCGATCTGGCCCTGGCCATGGCTCTGGCTCAAGCTCCACTTGCAATCACAGAAAGCCAATATCATCGTCATCACGAGCACGTCCGGGTCCGGGCCAAGTTTCGTTGGTAGATACACAAGATAGGATCAAAATAGCGCAGCTTGCTGAAATCTTTGACAAGATACTTAGTGGTACACATAAACCATCATCTCCTCCTGTGTTGTCTCCTCCTGTGTCTATATCAAAAGATGACGGTTACCATGCACAAAAACAAAAACAAGAAGAAGAAGAAGAAGAAGAAGAAAAAGAAAAAGAAGAAAAAGAAAAAGAAAAGGAAAAGGATGGTGGTCTTTATCGCCTTGATTTGGGTTTCGATTTCGATTTGGCGAAAGAAATGGGAACAGGCGATCCAGTCAAAGAGCAAGAGTGGAATCGGCTGTTTGACCATTTGAAAAAGAATAGTGAGCTTGTGTATTTGACAAACAAGACGACGAGTACCGGTTTTGGAAATTTGGGGCAACAACAAACTATGGGCACGACTTCGGGGTCGACATGTGCGGAAGAAAAAAGTGATCAGAGAGAAAGTGATCAGAGAGAAAGTGATCAGAGAGAAAGGTATATTGTGAATAGAATTGAGGAACTTGACCATGAAGCTGTTTGAAAATTTTAAATTATGAAGAAAAAAATCGCATTAATATTATATACAGTAGTCTATATATACAGTACAGTATTTGTTTAACAAACTCGTAATGGCGGTTCTCACCTATAGATCTCGAGCTAGCTAACGCTTGCCCAATCTCGCTTTCCCAGCCCACAACTCTCTCAAATCCATTCGAGCTCGTCTGGTACGTAATCCATAAACGCTTGTATGCATGCATCATTCGTTCTCGTGACGTCTAGATCTCCACAAATTTAAGGGACGGAACGCGTGCTGAACTATAGGCTGGTCTAGAATCTTACCCGCAATCAGGGCAAATCTGTCTGGTTTTTTTGTCGCTTCTTCTATTCGTATTGCCAGAAGAAGCCTTACCAGCTAGTGTAATAGGGATATATGGTGGCAGCGGCAGGAGTAGTCTAGCAAACTTCAATACCATCATCACCCTTCGTGTCAAAAAAAAAAAAAAAAAAAAAAAAAAAAATATACTATGATGCTGTGAATAGTTTTGTCTTCCCGTTAATCGTAAGCCCGCCATTAACCGATGATGTTTGTTTCGAGTGCCACAAAGTGACTTGAGTCTGAGATGTTAACATTGAGCACTGAGGCCTTATCTAAACTCAACCCGTTTGTAAATACAGGAATTTTTTTTGAACAATGTATGGGAAACCTTAGGCCAATATGATTAATTGTAGGCAGCACGGAGCGTGTGATGTTATATATGTATCGATTCTCCTTTGAAGTGTTTCCAGCTCGGTCAAATTGCAAGAAGTACGGTAGTAATATTAGTTCACACATCGTCAGTGCCTAAAATCCCCATGAGTCCGCCGCATACTAAGTACAGTATACCCCAGTTGGTCATTTATAACCCACATCCAAAATAGAAAGTCACAAAGAAGGACTTTTTTTTATCATTTGTACAGTATACAATGAAAAGATTGGTCTCCTATGAATGCCCCCTTGAGACTTTGTATCAATTGAAAGATTTAAGGTCACAAGTTTATCAGACAAGCTAGCTCTAGAAATATCCATATTGACCAATATTGGCCCTCGGTTGTGCTATTTTTTTATATATTTACAAAAAAAACGATAGTATCTGGCCGGGCCCAGTCCGTAGTAACGTGAAATGTGGTAGGTACCTGGCGAGAAAAGATCTTTGCGTACTGTACCGTAATATCTAGTGGGATTTGGAGAACTGTGAGACGTAAAGATTGAAATATTCGCTTTTATATCTAAGGTTTTACTGTACACATAGTCCCAGGCTTAAGTGGGAAGTGGGAAGTAAAGCTCAGACTCGATATTAAATAAGGTTACCGGCTGGTGGGACATTAGCTAGTCTATTGAAAGTTAAAAATATCCTTTACCGAAGGGTCACGATGATGGAATTTAGTCTAATGTACAGTATTATCAAGTCTACAAGGATAAACAAAAAGAATAAGCGTCTGTCAGTAGCGTTTACAGAATTCTTCTTTGCAGTAGTTACATATTATAAATTTTGTATTTTAGTTAAATTTTATATTATGAATAAAACAAATAAGCAGATTTGAAGCTAATGGGCAGCCAAGAGAGGAAGCTATCACTTGGAGTCAGGCTCACTAAAATATGAGAGTCTCCGACGGCGAGCCCCTGGGCGTGACTCCTCTTCAACATCATTTGAGCGTGCTCGTTTCCTTACTAGCGGGCGGGTAGCAGGAGGCTCGCCGGAAGAGGAGGGGAAATGGTTACCAGGAGACTCACCAGAATTCTCTTCAGGATCAGAAGAATCTTCAGAAGAGTGTGATCGTTTCCTTACTAGCGGGCGGGTATCAGAAGGCTCGTCGGAAGGCTCGCCAGAAGGCTCGTCAAGAGACTCACCATAAGACTCTCTCAGAAACTGTTCATACGTAATTTCAGTAAGCTCGTCAGAAGACTCTCTAAGAAACTGTTTACACGTCATTTCAGTAAACTCGTCGTAGGGATTTTCAAAAATACCTTCAGGGCGTATTTCGTTAGGATTTACAGGCGCGTCATGGATCATTTCATTAAGCACATCTTCCGCATTCTCGCCATTCAAAGCATTTTGAGATCCGCTCGGAGTTGAACCAAGCGACGACTTAAACACTACAGAAACACTACTCCTATGGTCAGATGCCCGACTACTTGAACTGACCCGAGAAGAGAAGTCGCTGTCAACTGGAATGCGATTCCCTCCAGGCGGGACGGGAATTGGACGAGTGACAAATGGAAGAGCGAGAGCATCTCCGAAAGTAGATCCATTAGGTATCTCGGGCTCCAAGGAATTGTCAATTTCTGAAGGGCGCTGCTGAGACATACTGGAAAAATTGAGATTTTTTTTTTTTTTTTTTGGCAGAAAATAGACAATAAGATAGGCTTTTTATAAAACTGGGGGGAGTTAAATGAAGTGAGATTTGTATTTTAGTTCGAAGATGAGAAGAAGGCTTGTATCGCTTACCGGTAGAGTATGAGTATGAGTTGAGAAAAGATTTCGTTCCCTTAACGAAAAAGTCGTTCTATTTATGCTTTAGAATGGCCAAGTTCGTCGAGGTGAGAACAGCTTGCTAATTACTCTGAGTTATAACTACTTGAATCTATTGAAACTCCGCTTTTCCATATATTCTTTCTTTTGTATAAATCTTATCGTTAGAATATTTAAACATAGACTATGTGAGCTTGTACCGCGTTCGCTTTGGGAAATGGGGCGCTAATCCTTCACCAAGTAGGCCAGTAACGGACCGTTTGGGACCTAACCCTGAGACAATTGTGATGCATCCAATTCGTCAAATTTATTGTTTCAAAAATAAATTCTCGAGATCTCGAAAGTTTTAACGTGTAGACTACGTGTGGTGATCTCTATGATTAGTATGATATCTATGACGTATAGAATAGGCCTCATACACTATTGCTCAAAGTTTGAATAAATACCTGGTTGACGTTTTGAGAAGGCTCTCTTATGTTTTAGGCCACTTTAAGACTTAAAGAAGCTCAATGTTTGAAAAAAAGAAGAGAAAAGATTCAAGAGCTCTAGAAAGATATAGTCAAACATAAAAAGTCAACGGATTTATCAGTTGATTGCCCTTGTCGATTTGTGAGAAAGTCTACGGGTGGTATTGAGTGCCATCCAGTTTACATGCAGCACTTAACATCGAAAACTCGATATTTCCGAAATGTTTGAAATGACGACACCCATGTACATCTACTTATTCAAAAATCTGTTTCGCAACTGTATGAATGGATGTGTAGATGTGGGCAAGCGTCACTCCAATGCCTTGCTCAGAAATTTTACTCCTTGGTTTTATGATACTTGTTACTCCATTGCCTTGCTCAGAAATTTCATTTATCTAGGTTCTGCTTTGCTTCTAGGATCTGGCCTGTTTCAGTTAACGATCACAAATTTGTTGAATCATGAGTTTGGTCGTCTGAAATTTCTGATCATGGAGGAACAAGATGTTATGTTCAAAAGTTTGATAAAAATAGTATGTAAGTAATTGATGGTGTCTATGTCCAACACTTACTAAGTTCCCACTATGCTTTGTTCCAAAAGATTGTGAGCTTTCATTGCGGCCATTTAGGCCTTTCAATGCAATCTGATGATTAAGATAGTAAGTTGGTATAATCCACGAAGGGATTTGTACAAAGTGCTCCATTCACTGTGAACTTGAACAGCCACCAAGGCTGTAAGGATATAAAGCCAACCGACAGAGAGAAAACTAGTACAGAAGGCTAAATAGTACAGTTTACCACTAAGGTCGAGAAATTCGAAGTATGTCAGTTAGGTAAAAAAAAAAAAACGTTGGAAATCAGTGTGAAAAAAAAAAGTATGAAAGGCCAAGAATTTCTTGATTTTTCATTTCACTCCATACTAAATTCATTCAGAGATAGCTCTTAATATAGCCTCTATCCCTCATTCAACGTTTTTTTTTTTCAGTAATTACCATGAGAGTCATTAATGTTTTAAGTACGATGAACTAGGTGAAAGGCTAACGGTAATGATCTGTATATGAGCAGACTGTTAGCTCGGCTCGTGGAATCAAACAGTACGTCAAGTAGCGATAACAAGAATAATGGTAAGAAGAGAAAAGCATCCCCACCACACACAATTAATATAAAAGCGGTGATGGTGCTTGAACCCTAATCCCGATATTCTATACTACAGATGGTAGTATTGACTTGCAAAATTGACTGGCATTCAACACTATGAGGCTGACGCCAAGTCATCCTATGCCTTTTCTTCCTTTTCATCTATGGATATCTCAAGACTGTCGTTTCTCTTAAAAACCCCAATTGTTCTTACTTCCTTCACGTCCTTGACAATTTGGTACACCAGAACCCCCAGAATAGCCGACTCATAACTTATTCTAACGACATTCCAAGATGTCAATGTGATGCCATACCAGTGCATTTTCCATAACCAATAAGAGATGACCAGAGTAACAAGTGGCACAAATGTTAAGAAACTCGAAACGGGGGCCGTTACCCCCAAAATACTATATCCTTTCAAGATGAAGGGGGTCGTCATTCCATAAACCACAAGTGACGTATTGTACAGAGAATTAAATCTTTCTTCTGGTCGTAGTTCGTGCCTGTTCATGAAAAGAATGACCCACATGGTTAGTTGAAGGGCTGATATGGGGATCAAAAAGCAAGAGAACCGCTTGATAGGACTCAGGCTGTTCCATTTTAAACGTATTGAGGCCATTCTGGTAGATTGTTTGCAAATTAGAAGTGAATTACGGTAATTGATAATGAAATCATGGTAATGTTAAAGAAGAGCGCAAAAAGAAGAAACATATAGAATCCTCAAAATGACCGTTCATTACCCGGTTCAACAATGCATGGATGCATCGCGATTCGCAATAACACAGAAACTTAACATACAATGCCCATCTCGACGATAATACTGTATTTTTTTTTGTGTGTCATCCGCAGCCGTACCTCGCATGTACTGTACGTACTATAGGCGGTCTTAGAAGTACTTGGTAGTAGGTACGATATCTACATCCGGGTAACTGCAAAACCTTTGCAATTGTGGTGGTGGTGGTGGTACTTGAACCCTAATCCACCGTTATTCTGACAAAAAGTTCCCTGAATTGAAGTGACATAATAAGTTCTATAAACTTAATAATAAAAGGATTGATTGATTAACGAGGTGAATATCTACCAGTACCAATAGAAGACGAAATATAAAAAACTAAAGAAATGGGTAAATGAGTAAATATAAAACCGCGCCCTCTCGCGCCCTGTGACTTCATAAGTGTACTGGTACACTAAGTCCACCTCAATATTGCTGACGGTAACTTGAGCTTCTTCAGTGTTTCGATCATATTCTCTCTCTTCACGTTATCAAACGCTCCAACAATATCAAGCTAGCTCTGAATAACACCTCAATCCCTCATTCAACGTTTTTCAGTAATTTCCATGGGACCCATTAATATTGTACTGTATAAATAGATGGTAATATTGACTTGTAAAATTGACTGGCATTCAAAACTATGAGGCTGACTCCAAGTCTTCATATGCCTTTTCTTCCTTTTCATCTATGGATATGTCGAAAAACCTAATATTTCTATCCTCCTTCGCGTCCTTGACAATTTGGTAAACGGAGAACACCAGAACCAGTGATTCGTTACACAATCTAAAGACATTCACCCAAGACTTCATCAATATGATGATGCCATACAAGTGCATTCTCCATAGCCAGTCACAAACGGACATGGCACACAGTGGCGCAAGTGTTAAGAAAGTCGACGCGCGGGACGTTACCCCAGTATTCCTATATCCTTTCAAGGGCATAGATGCATAAACCAAAATTGAGGACGTGTACAGAGAATTGAATGATTCTGGTCGTGGGCTGTGCCTGTTCATGAAAAGAATGACACAAATGGTTAGTTGAAGGGCCAATATGGGAATCCAAAAATAAGAGAACCGTTGGATAGGACTCAGGCTGTTCCATTTTAAGCGTATTGAGGCCATTCTTGTAAATTGCTTGTAAAATTGAAGTGAATTTCTTGAGTTAAAGAAGTGTGCAAAAACAAGAAAGATATTGAATGGTATCTGTACTGCCCCAGTTCTAAGACTCAAAATGTCCGTTTATTACCCGGTACAACAATAGGTTAGTGTTATGTGCAAATACGCATTTCTCCGTGTGAGCCTTTGGCTCGCACTTCAGGTGCGAGGCTGGTTCCTCGTTTACCCTACTCCCTAACCCAGCTAAGGCTCACACTCTCTCTGTGAGTATATACGGATCACCGGTTCAACTCTTAGAAGGGCAAGTTCTTTCTATAAACACCTAGAGTATGGCAAGGTCGGAGTCAA